>PVHY01018403.1:0-29312 GCA_004024945.1 Uropsilus gracilis
TTTTGCCCATGGAACCGCAGGCTCTCATTGCCTGGGGTACCACGGACTCAAGCAATCCCCAGCCTCAGCTTCCCAGGTAGCTGGGATGACAGGCGCACACCACCACGCCCAGCTATTTTTTTTGGAACTAGGTCTCGCTACAGGCCCCAGGCTGGACTCGAACCGCGATCCCTAGCCCCGGCCGCTTCATAGGCTGAAGCTTACCAGCACGAGCCACCGTGCCCGGCCTCATGTGATCCTTTGAAATGAAAAGGGCTGGGTGTGAAATTGTGTATATGATGTGGTCTCAACTCTAAAAACAGATTGGAAGGAAATGTTTGTAAGTGATAAATTTCTGAAAGGTAAAACTCTAGGGATACTTTATCTTTCTGTAGTTCTCTAAATTTCCTAGAAAATCAACAAATAGTCTTTTCATAGTTGAGAAAACTGCTTAAAAAGGCAATGCTGCTGAACACCTTGAATGCAATCACCTCTCTTAATGAAAAGGAAAAATAGTTTTTAAACAGACCTTCCAGAGCACTGGTCCTGAGGGAAGCGGGGTGTCTGTGGGACACCCTATGTAGCAGAGTTGCCTGGATTCACATGCTCACCTGTTCTCAAGATGCTCTGCGCCTTCACGTTGCCTAGTTTTGCCGCTTGGATGAGATGGGGTGCACCCACAGCTTCATCTTTTGGCACTGACATCCCTTCCACCAAGAGCAGGTCTTCTGTTTGAGCAGAGAAAGAAGCAGTCGTTAATGGACCGTGGCAGACTTTCAAATGTGCCTGTGGGCAGCGAAACCCCAAGTGAGAAGAGAACATTTTCCCATCTGCAAAGCTTTTTACCATTAGGCCGCCTGCATACGTCCCCAAAGGCCTTGCTGCCATTAGTTACACATCACCCAGAACTTCTCTAACAAGCACACCCCCAGCTCAGACCACTGCCTACCTCCCTAGCTCTTTCACGTCTTTCATCCATATGGAGTGTTTGTCATGTGCTTTAGGTACGAGGTGCAGTGCTGCATCACTGGTGCCCCACAATCTGGGAGGAAGGCAGAGTCCAAGGAGACAAATGCTGCCCTGGACTCAGTTCCTCTCTATAGCAATGGGATAATAAAACCTATCCTCGCAGGATGATTTTGTGGGTTAAGAATACCTGTCCATGCCAGCTGTTTCTCAAACCGAGATAACAGGTATGAAGTACTTAAATGCTAAATGGTAAACAGTAGGTCCCTCTATTTTCTTTACCAGTCACCAAACCAGAGGGATCTGCCTCTCTGCTGTTATACCTGAGTGCGATGGGAGAGTATCTCCAACCAATGCAATTGGGCTCCTGTCTCTGGGGCCTTCACAGTTGCTGATTCTTCCCCCCAGTCTTCCTTGTTGCTCCTCTAAGCCTTCCTCTCCTCAAGTCTACTTCCATGAACACTACCAATTAGTTTTTCCTATTTCTGTTATCTTCAAGGACACCACTAGGAAGAATGTCCTTACCTACAGACACTCTGTACCTGTACACCTTTGTTCCAACTGTCTCCTGCCTGGGTTTCCAGCTCACCTCTTCCTACCTCTGCGGCGACCTTACTGGAAGAACCTGACCATGCTTTCTCTCCTTCATCCTGAAGCTCTGCTTCCAAGTTCCACTGTCTCCTTCCCACTGGCCAGGTTCACAAACTCCATGTCCTAAAAGCACTGCTTCCCTCTTTGTACAGTGAGGTTTCTGCTCCAGCGGTTAGACTGAACTTCATTCTTGGGACATACATTTGCTCCTAACAGAGTTGTGTTCTTGGGGCGAGAGATACATCTTACTCCTTTTATACAGACACGGCATTTTTTTTGTTTTGAGACTAGATCTCACTATTTTTGCCTGTGTGGAACCGCAGGCTCCCGTTGCCCGTGGTACCACAGATTCCAACAATCCCCAGCCTCAGCTTCCCAGGTAGCTGAGATTACAGGCGCGCACCACCACACCCAGCTATTTTTTGGAACTAGGTCTCACTGTGTTGCCCTGGACGGGACTCGAACCGCGATCCCTAGCCCCAGCCACTTCATAGGCTGAAGCTTACAGGCACGAGCCACCGTGCCCTATACAGACACTGTATTAACAAAAAAAAAACGTAGCTACCGTAGGATGGGATAATTAGGAAAATGTTTGGTCAACCTCTAAGGATTGTTGATGATAAAAACAAGGTTGAAAAATCAGCAGTTTTCAGGGCATCAAAATATGTTCTAATGGCCCGAGTGAAGAACTCTCCTAATTTGGTCTGACTCCTAGGTGGCACTTCATGCTACTGACTTCCCTCCTTAGGCACATTCCCCCATTTTTGGCTTCTGTGACCTAGCCCTTTCCGGGATCTCCTCCCTGGACTTCCATGCTGCTATTCCCCAGCGTTCCATCCTTGACTCTCACCTCATTCTGGGTCTCATTCCCAGGTGAGTTACCACTTCAAGGCTTTTGATGTCCAAATCCCTGCCTCTAGCCCTGACAACTCTCCTAAAGCACTAAACCCTGGCTGCCAACTGCTTCCTACACAGTTCCACTTGGAGAACAGCGTCTATCCCTTCAGACTGTGCCTTCCTCCCAGATGGTGGGGTGTCAGTAATGCCGCACTGCACCTCCGACACAGCTATCATCTTCCATCAATACTTGCCCTTTTCCCTACCCCAAGCTGTCCACTGAGGAAACTGGTTGTCATTCTAGCGCTGTGCCACTGAAAGCTATCTTCTATTTCCCCCCAGAAAGCAAAGTATAGCTTAGTGAATACTTTTTCTTTTTTTGAGACTAGGTGTCGCTATTTTTGCCGATTGTACCACAGACTCAAGCAATCCCCAGCCTCGGCTTCCCAGGTAGCTGGGATTACAGGCGCATACCACCACACCCAGCTATTTTTTGGAACTCGGTCTTGCTACGTGCCCCTGGCGGGCTTCAAACCGCGATCCCTGGCTGCTGCTTGCATGCGCCACCATGCCCAGCCTGAATACTCTTTAAAATTCAGATCTAATCATGACTTTCTCCCAGAATTTTCGATGACTTCTCCATTCCACTACTGGTCCGGCTTGTTAGGGGACACCTCGTGTTCCCCATACTTCAGTGCTCCCGTGCCCTGCAAACAGGCCTCCTTGGTTCTATTTACCCTCTGACTTGGACACCCCAGGACAGCTCCTAATGTCCCCTCCCCTGTACGGACAGGATGGAGGGAAGGAATGTTGGAACAAGGGCGCTTCAGCCTGAGGGCGGCCTGCTTTTTCTATGGGAAGGGAAAAGGTTAACAGTTTTGGCTGCAGTGTTGAGCCATCTTTGGTACTTGTGCTTTGCTATTATCTGGCTATTTCAGTTTCTCAGGAGAAAGAAACTAACCATCATGTAGCTTTTTCGCTTCTCGCTGCAAGGCCATTCCAGAAGCATAGGCTTCAATACAGCCGTGGCTTCCACAGGAACAGTCAGGCCCATCCAAGGACACGACAAGGTGGCCAAGTTCTGCAGCACAGAAGGAACTTCCATGGATCAGTTCATGCTGATGGATGATCCCACCGCCAATTCCTGTAGAGAGACAGTACTCATCAAGATGACTCTTCACCCAGCACGGGAAACTTGATGTGGCATGCCTCATCTGGTCACCAAAGCTTTGGAATTTAAAGTTCATATTTACTTTTCGAGCTACCTGAAACTTACTACATACCAAAACCTGCTTGGAATCATCGTGGATAAAACTATTTTTACACTGCATCACATCTGTTTTAACTATGATTCAGTGATTTTGAACCTCATGTCTGTGATGGAATTTAGACGTTACTAAGGAATAAAGGACATTCTGCCTTAGAAGGCTCCCCCTTTTAGCGCTGTCGTGCTTCTTATAGCACTCAATTCTCAACCCCCATCTCTAATCTGCAGCTAAGCAAGTTACAGAAGTGAGCTACGGAAGTATATCCAAGCTTGCTAAACTGACCTTAAACTTGAAGTCGTAAAATGCAGAGTTCAAATCATATACAGTTTGAAATTAGACATAACTGAGATCAAGTGCTGGCTTGACCACTCACTGTTTTGAAGTCTTTCCCCTCGTTTGAAAAGCAAATTTTGCTGACTGGGACATCAGCAAAAGTGGCAGAGTAGGAAACTCCAAAAATCCACTCCTTCATTAAACCAACAAATAAACTGGCAAAAATGATCAGAATCAACTTTTTTTTGAACTTTGGAAACTCGCGGAAAGTTTGCAACAATCATGGAGCTGTTTAATCAAGAAAAAGCAGCTGAATCTTAACACAGCTTTTTGGCATTTTTCTGGTCCTTCCACCCACTTCCCAGCTTGGCAGTAAGCTTGAGCAGCAGCCCACTTGCCCAGCATAGGTGGGTAGTACTGGAGGGAACAGGACAACTTATGAGATGTTATCAACAACCTGGCAGTTTTGACCTGGTTGGTGGCTCCTAGGTAGCGTATCAAAAGACTTCTATCTGACCTATCTCAGAACTTTCCCAGGGCTCTGCTCAAGCAGGGAGTGAGGCTCAAGTGGAGGTGTGAACTGCCCATTAAGAGTAGAAGAGCAAGCCCCCCCACACGCTTACTCCTGAAGCAAGCTTCTTGCACTCCTCTTACCTGTCCCTGTGATCAGGGTCACAAAGTTTTCCAGACCTTTTCCTTGGCCAAATTTCCTTTCTGCCAGGGCGGCACAGTTGCCATCATTGTCCACCCACACAGGGAGATGCAAGGTGTCAGACAGGGGAGTTCTGAGGTCCACAGAGTTCCATTCTTGAATCAGCTTGGTTGAATGGAGCACAATTCCTTCTCGAGGATTTACACGACCTCCAGTTGAAATGCCTGCGTTCCACCATAAACACACGGGAAAATAATTGAGGAGCAATCTTAGGAAAATGTGCCAACTTTCTGGGCTTAGAATACAAATTAACTCACCAAAGATCTCCTAAGACAAACACTGCACCAAGAACTGCAAGGAAATGTCAGGCAGTTCTGAATTAAATCTGTGGCTCCCCATAGACTTGTAACATCGGTGGTATTCATTTAATGGTCACTAAGTGTCACGGGAAACCCCTGTTCTTGGGACCGAGACCCAGAGCCATCATCATACAGGATGGTGATTTAGTGTTCAGTCATGCACTGAACTCAGCAAACATTAAAAACACCGTTTCTTGGATATGTAATTTACAGTCTCACCTACACCCAAAATTCTGCAATTCAGTTTTACAGCTTCTGCTGCAGCTTCTACACACATCTGTAGGATCAAATTAATCCTTTCTTCATAGGTTTTAGGATTGAACTGAGTGTACTTTTTAACTATTTCACCCTAAAAGAGAAAAAGAAAAAAAACACAAGATCTATCTCACTGGTATTAGTTAAAAAGCATATGGGGAATCTTCTGACTTTTTTCCATGAAGAATCAGACACTGCCCTAGGAGACAGAGATGACTGCTTAGAAAGGAGCTACAAGTCTGGCTGTGCCTGCCCTGGGAGAAGCCCAAGTGGATCCTGATGGGAAGCCATCGGGAGATGGCTGTGGAAGCAGTGACAACTCCACAGAAAGCCCCTTGAAGTGTAATCTGAATCCAGTTCATTAAAAGATTATATTTTACACTTTGAAGTGACAAAATGTTCTTGCTTACCTACTAAGGCAATTAAATGCATATCCTTAGTGATGTTTTACTCATCACCTGTAACTGAAGCCAATTATGATTTGGTATTAGGCTGATTGTCATTATCTTAAGTAAATTTCAGAATGGTGAACTTTAAATAAATCCCACTGAAATATTAATTAGGATATGGTAAGCAGCACTCTAACACTTGAAAAATACTTAGTATTCCCATCTACTACCTTTTCTAAGTTTCTCTATCTTACAGAAGAATTTTACAACTTTATGTAGACTACAGTTTTCTGGTTTAGGTTATTAGAAGTTTTTGTTGTAGATCTGAAAAGGATCGTTTTCCATTATTTTATAATTAATGAAATTTCCTCCATTTATAGGGGTTAAAGCTGTCGCTAATGATTGTCATTAAAAATAAACCTGAGGCCGGGCATGGTAGCACATGCATATAAGCAACAACTTATGGAATCACGGCAGGGTTGGTTCGAGTCCCGGTTGGGCAACACAGTGAGACCTAGTCTCCAAAGAATAGCTGGGTGTGGTGGTACGTGCTTGTAATCCCAGCTACCTGCGAAGCTGAGGGGCTGCTTGAATCTATGGTACCACGGGCAACAAAGGGAGACCTAGTCTCAAAAAAGAAAAACCAAAACCCTGAAGTGCTTCTGGACTTTCAGTGTGCATCAGAACTTCCTAGACAGCTTTGAACAAATATTCATGCCATAGATTCAAATTTAGTCTGGGATGGGAGCCAGAAAACTGTTATTTTTCAAAGCTACCAGGTAATGCTAATGTGCAATCAGGGTTGATGCTCCCCTGGAAAAAATGCAAAATCTTTGCCTGCAATTTTGTGTAAGTAGAAAGTTCTTGATATTTATGATGATGCCCAATTGTTTATTCATTTTATACATCTGTTGGTTTATTCACATTGCCTACAAATAATATTCTTTGTTTTACTCTGTCTACAATCTCCATTTCTGCTGTCTGGATCTTGCTTTATTCTTGAAACTTTAAGATTTAAGTTAAGTAATACTGCAGAAAACATCCTTCTTTCCTCTTGATTTTAATCACAACTTTAGAATCTCACCACTCCTAGGGTGATATGGAATAGGTCATCTTTATGTTAAAAAATATTCTATTAATACTTTTAAAGTAGGGTTTACAAAGGAGAACTTTTGGCTTCTCTTGAGAAAATTGTTTTGTTTTGCTCAGCTTTATTTCACTTAGGCAATGTTCTATTTAAAGTCCATGCTAATTCTCATAAACTGCTAAAACTTCATACTAAAAGCTAGAATATTTGAAATACAGATTGTCATGGTAGGTTTATTCTTCCTTGGTAAGTTACTAGGAATCACTTTAACATGTACAATTTAGTTTTTTCAGGAAGGCTCCTTCAACCTCTCTCAACACTGTGGCGATGTTACAGAGACTGAGGGTTTGCTGTATTCAACTATAATTATTTTATTTTCTATAGGTGATGCAATTGCCCTCATTTGCAGATTTTCCTCTTAGGTCATGAAACTAATTGACATATTTTAGTTCCCCAGGCTATGCCAAATGCGTCAGAGGCCCTCTCTGGTGGTGCCTGAGGGGTCTCCCAAGTCTACTATCTTGAACTCTGAAAATTTTACTTCTCTGAAATGTTAATAATGGTTAGTAAAATAGTTAAAGGGCACAATGAATCCAAAAGTCAATACCGTGGATTACTGATTATAAGCTCCTAGGCATGTTTCTAGTCTTAACTTTCAAATATACTTTTAAAAATCAGTTACTCAGACGGGATATAAAGTTAGAACTTTTACGAGTTATTTTACCTTCATGCTGACTATTGCAACTCGGAGGTTCGTTCCGCCAAGATCAACAGCCAAGGCACTCAAAGTTTCAAGAATGTGGTCAATATCTTGAGAGATATTCTCCTTCACAGGAGGAAAGCAGAATTTCTTTTGTAATGGCTCTTGAAGATCAATAGATTTGAGAAATTTCAAAATTCTTGGAACAGCATTTCCATCCCCATATATCTTTGAACTGCAATATCCAAAAAGTCTATTAAATTAAACATTTTTGCCATACATATTAAATGATTTTGAGGACTTGACATTACTCTGAGATTTCAGGTAATAAAGTTTGCGCTTCTTCCTTTAAAAAAAAAACAGCATCTGGATCTCTTCAGCAAAAGAGTAACTAAGCACCTGAATATTACACTCAATGTCTAATTCCACCATTGACAGACATACAACTATTTCCAAACACCTGTGTCATTGAAAAACTATTTCTGTTAAGCCAATTTCAGAATATAACATACTTGGGATAGTGAACATTTTTGTTTTGTTTTTGCCTTTTTTTTTTTTTTTTTTTTTTTTTTTTTTTTTTTTTTTTTTTTTTTTTTTTTTGTAGTTTTTATCTTTATATACATGGGAGCAGAGGATGAATTTTTCAGAAAACATTGAATTGCATGAAAAGCTCATTAATTTGAAATAAAAAGAAAGGAGGGCAGTCCAATTAAAACACTGAACTAGACTTTTTAAAAGAGTATCAGTTACATCACTTTCTAGTATTTAGAGAAATTCAAATGGCTAAAGATGTATTTCCTAGCAGAAGTACTATATTAATATTAATTAACTGATATAAATAAGGTTATCCTCCATTGGAAGGAACACTATGGCAATAGGGGGTATGACAGTAGCAAGCACTCTATTGCTAGCAGTTAGGGACTCCTAGAGATGTTAAAGATGATTAAATACAGTGACTGGACCTTGCAAATAGTGCCTGAGGCAATATCCTTTTTAAATTGCTTAAAAAATGTATAGGGCATACACTCACCAAGGATATTGTTTACCGAACTGAAGATGTAGCGCTTGTAATATTTTGTCTTGAGTATCAGCATCCCGAACATGAAGAACATTTTCCCCTAGGTAAATACAGTAATAGTACAGTGGTTTCTAAGTGGAAATATCTAAAAAGTAAAGAAATTTGCAGTGTGCTGTGCTCATAATTAGGCCTGAGACCCAGAGTACTTCTAGTAAATCTATTAGAAATACTTTCCTATTTTATACCTTTCAAAGCACTTTCAACAAGATTTCCATAGCTAGTATTTTAACTCAAGTTTCTGTGCACTGAAATACGTAAGATTAATCTAGCATCCAATTATTACTCATCTAGTCATCTAGCATGTGCACTTTTTCTGTCTGCCCTGCCTTCCAACCACTCAGCCAGGTGTTCAATCCACTTGGCAGACCAAGCTGATCAGTTAGTCAGTCAGCTAGCAGCTGTTCAGGCAGTCACTTTTTGTGCCCAATATGAGGGAGTAAATACAGTACAAATGGTCAGGTTGTTTTTTCAACTGAACTGGTTTAGAAGAGAAGAAATGCATAAGGATGATAGCTAGAGAGCGGTATAGAGCTATGGGAGGGGGTTGTTTTCTGTTTTTCAGATATGAGACTTAGGCATGTTTAAATGATAAGGGAGCTAAAGATACATGGAAAACAAAGGAAGACTGATGGAGCTCCGAAAGACAGGAGGGGTAGGAATTTAGAACACAAATAGAAGGCTGAGCAGTGGACATGCAGGAGAGAGCCCACACCTTCCAATGTAAACAAGGTAAGGATGGATAGACATTCGCAGCATCTTTCCAGTCTGTTTTGACAGCCCTTCCCTCCTTACCAGGACTGATCCTGAGCTCCTGGGTTCCATTCTCTTCCCTATTTACATGTTCTCTTTGGGCAATCTCCTTTTATTCCTTTTTAAAAAATAACATCTATTGCAGAGAATACCATTAGCCTCACTATCCTTTCTCTATTAGTAACAGAATTTTTACCTGGGCATTGATCACTCAGCTAGAGTATATGGTATATCTATATAGTATATAGTATATAGTATATCTATATACCATTGATTCTCAAATATAGATCTCCAACTCAAACTCTCCCTAGAACATCTAGCTGCATACCTGCCATCTCCAATTTGATATCTATTCGGCATCTTAGACATAATATGACCATTAAAGAACTTTTAATTCTAACCCCTTCTAAGTCTGCTTTCCCTTCAGCATCCCCCTATAGGCAAAGTGGTATATACCCCTACTGCTCAGTCCAAAAATCTAAGTATTACTGCTGATTCCTTTCACTACTCATATCTAAGCATCAGCAAGTATCATAACATACCCCAATTCTAACTTTTCTCCATATTACCACATGGTTTAAGCCACTCTCATCTCATGAACTGAGGGTCTCTTATATGGTCCTGGCTTCCACCCCTGCCCCACTGCACTCCATTTTCCACACAGAAGTCAATGGCCTTTCCTAGTGCAAGCCACAATGTGTCATCATCTCTCAAATGCTGTCTTACTAAACTACTTAGAAAAGAGTCCAGATTATTTAACCTGTGTTATAAAGGGCTATCTCCTTTTCTAACATCTTGTATCACTTCTCCTCCTGCCCACTACTCTAAGAGTTATACTGGTTCTTTCGTTTCTCAACTAGATTAAACTTGTTCCTATCTTAAGGTCTTCACATTGGCTGTTTCTGCTGCTTTTCTGTGACCCACATAGCTAATTCCTTATCACAACAGCTCTCAGGTTAAGTGTCATCTCTTAAAAGAGGCCCTCCCTTATCCAATGTGAAGATGTCCATCACACAGCCATGTCTAGTCTAACAGCACATCCTGGTTTTTTCCATTCTAATTTCTGTCATCCCTTCCACTAGCAGAGAAAAAGTTACCTGAGAGTTTGACAGTAATCTAGTTTACTGTCAAATCCTTGTGCAATTACATAGTGGGTACTTATTAAGAATTTTTAAAATAAATTGATGAATTTGAAAGATTCGATTTAATGTCTTCTATTTTCTCTGTGAAGAAGGGGGCAAAATAATGCATTCTGAATGAAAGAGTGAGAAAGTCTAAAGATAATAGAAACATATAGTGACAATTATAAAGAACTGAGAAAGAGCACAGCTGGAACTAACATCTTTGATTCTAGTTCAATTCTGTTTTTCATTAACCACATGCACTTTCCAGTAAGTACAGAAATATATTTGCATGTTATTGTGTTAAACTTAAACTATGTTAATAATAGGATTTAACTCAGCATACTCATTAATAATAATTCTACTTATGCTTTAATTATTAAGGGGGATTCTTGCTTAGAATTGCCCGCCCTGAAGTACTGAATAAAGACTCTTTACTGGACTGGAAAATGAAAGACTAGCATTTATATACTTAAAACACGTTTAGCCACATTCTCTTTTAAACACAGTCATCAAAGGTCATAATTAAAATCTTATAGTAACATAATAAAACCTTAATGTAAATGGAGCCCTAAAAAATTTTGGTTACTCACTGTGTGTGATTTATAGACTTTAGGCTATAAATTAACTCATTTGTTTATAAAAAGTATATACCAAACAGTGCATATATGCATGCTAATAATTCACACATATTTATTATGCCTGGTCAACTGAAATGTATGCAAAGGTAATCACCTGTTTCTCTTCCAATCTGACGTGTTCCTAGGTTGATTACGGGTGTTCCAAAAGCTCCAACCTCTCGTACCCCACAGCTGCTGTTTCCAATCATGCAACCAGCATGGGCAACCAACTGTATAAACTGGTCAAATGGGACATGTTTAACTGCACGAAAATTGGGATGATGCTCAATGCCCTTTTTCCGCATCACTCGAACCATCTCTTTGCTCCCTGTGAAAATGAAAAGAGCCAATTGTTAAAAGTTTTGAGATAAACCATTTTCACTGGCAAGTGTAGAAATCTCCCTGTAAAACCTCATCAGATACTAGAGAAACAGTACTTTTACTGATTTTTTTTTTCCCCACAAATAGTGAACACCTAAAATATCTGATCAACTAACTCTCTGCTTCAACTTCTCTGGGAACATTAAACAGCAGCAGTTGAGATTTTTCAAATCGTACACAACAGAGCAAATACTTTTTAGTCATGTTCCAATAAATGCTTTAACCAACCTTAAACAATAGTTAAGAGGCTTAAGACAGGAAAACAATCTCTGTCTCTTAAGTAGGGAGTCCCTAAATGTAAAGGTCTCAAACTCTGCACTGCAACCTAATCAGCATGTCTCTCATAGCTACGCTCGTATTTACACTGACAACAGCTCAACTGGCTAACACCACCCCTTGGACTAAGCTCCAAGAAAATATAGGAACATTCTGATATGGTGGCTGATTTTGTTAAAATGTATTATTTTTTAAAAATGTTACAGAGGGCGAGGCAATATTTAATTTTTAATTAAATCCCACCTTTTCTCATCTACGGCCCACCAAAGGAGGCTAATCTGATTGGTTAGAAGACAGGACAGCAACCATATAGTGTTAACCAGTGGGCAGGAGTCGCTGATTTAACAGAAGCTGGGCATGCAGGTGTTTTCTCACTTTCTCTGTGACAAGATAGGAACTAAACTCAAGATCTAATTCTCTAGACAAGCTTGGCCACTTTACTCCTGCCAGAGCCTGCCGGTCATCACCTATAGTTATTGCAGTACAGGGCATGCCAGAGGTGCTACTATTCCCAGATCTGGCCTTGAGCTCAGCTGAAGGCTTCTCTTTGGCTTTAAGCCTTAACCACAAGGACTAATCCTGTTTTTTAGAGAATCCCACATTAGAGAACTGGGAACTAAGTCAAATAATGATAATGTGTTGCCTTAGTATTTCTCTTTCCCTTGTGTATGTACTAAGTCCTCTGTGTATATTTTATCAAAATCCCTGTGAGGAGGAAGGCAAGTGACAGACATGATTTAGGCATTCCTTAAACCCTTTACTTTCATAGAGGGAAATACCTCTAATTCTAAAGTATATACAGTCAGGAAAGGTATATTACTGGTAGACTATCACTGACAATGAATACTGAATGATAAAGATATAATTATAAATGTTTGTGTATAACTTTAAAGGATTTGAAAAATTAAGATTTTTTTGGAACTTGGTACATTACTGGATGAAATCTGGGCTCTTTATTTTTCCCCCAACTACACCCTACTTTGCTTCCCTTAGTAGAAAAGATTAGTCAAGGGATGCTAAGAGGGATTCTTTCAGAGTAAGATGGTGACAATCATGCACTGCAGAGGGGTCCTGCCTTCTTTATCGCCCAAAAATTCTTTAGAGCATTGCAGTGAGTAGCAGCAGCTAATAATAACCAATACTTGAAAAATTCCTCAATGTGAGGCCTTATCTCAATGTGAGGCATTTCTCATTTATATCTCATATTTCCATTAACCTCCTTAAAGTCTTGCCAGCACCAAAGCCATCCACCAGCTGGTGATTAAACAGGACAGGCTTGAGGGTCAGCTGGTTGGGTTTAAACTGCTTAACTCAAGATGACTTTAAAATATAGCTGATATAATTAAGAGAATAGAGTAACAATATATTTTACACGGCAGTCAATGGGATTATTACTTTCCTGTAGATATAATTTCTAAGTTTTATGTCTCTTGGCCACTACATTTCCTTTCTGGTGTCAACTATAAGTGTAGTGGAGATCAGAGAGATTTTTTAAAATATTTCTTCTCTTAAATTCCTACTAAGTTAACAAAAACACACAACTCTGATCTACTGCAAAACTGGCTATCTTTTGAAAAACTGAATGCACTTCAGAAAAGACTGGCCATCAGTGAGGAAGGAAAGGCAGGCAAAAGAAGACATAACAAACATAAAACGGGAGCCATAAGTGGCATAATTTCATGTTCAAGTCTAATTACCTGCATCAATATTTGGAAACAGAATTAGGGTCCGCTTGTTAAATGAGATAAGTGCATCTAATGTTAGTTCAAACATTTTTATGGAATGCTTAATGTCAGTGGTCACAGGATGCTGCAGTGCAACAATGTAATCTTTAGGTTTTACATCATCACCTGTTAAAAAAAAAATCAAAGCAAATTGCTTCATTAGTTAAAAATCTTAAAAGAGGAAGATATACATTCTAAAACCCAAGACCACTAAGTCTGAGCTTTAAAAAAGGTTGTCACATTTTGTCATGATTCCCCACAGCTAAATGCAAAGAATCCAAATGACAGCAGGACACCCAAATTGGGATGGAATGATCCCAATGATCATCAAATGATCCCAACGAGTCCCAAAGATTTGAAAAAACAAAAACAAAAACAGTTTACAAAGGTGTTATCACCACAAAAAGAACAAATACAAACAGTATCTCCATAACTTTAAATAGCAGACCACAGAATCCATTGTTTTAAATTCCCAAATGTTTCAGAACAATAGAAAAACACAAATCTTCCCAATTCTTAGTGTTTCAATCAGCAATATTAATGAATAAATGTTACAAGTCAGAGCGTACAGAAGTTACTGAACAAGTGTTAAACATACTTCATATATGCATAGGAGCTTCAACATACCACATATAACAAATAGCAAATGTTTCTAACTCAGTTCAAAGGACTAGAAAGGCTTCACTCATCCCCAGCTTGGGACCCCAAAGACATTTCCTCAGCAAAACTAAAAGTGTAAAATCATTAGATAGCGGTGTGTAAAGTAATACAAAACACCAATTGGGCCTACGGTATCCTATAAAATTGAAAATGAACTCCATTTGCTTATTTTTAATGAAATAATATATTTCTTTGTGACATTAATTTTAATGATCAACTTTATCACGATCTGTAAGTTTACCACTAATCTCCAAAGTTAACCAACACCAGCAGCTACTTTTTCTGTTTAATAGTAACAGATTTTTTTACTAAGATGCTTCAGTGGCACTCAATTTAAAATACTAAGGGCTCTAAATTTGTATTTTAAAAATGTATTTGTACTTTATTATGTTCTAAACCGGGAGCGAGTGCATATATTAAATTTTTATACGCAGAGGAAAAAGACCTAAAGGTTTGAAAGAGGTTATGAGAAGCAGAACTTTAGAAAGGTGAGATCCACATAATTTCAGATAATCTAAGATCAGGGCCAAAGAAAATTAAAAACTGGGAGGATGAGTAGCACTGTGAAGGACACGGATGTCCTGGGGACATGCTACAGTATGCTCACAAGTCAGTCAGTGCTGTACGGTATGTTCCTGTGATGTGAATTAGTTCATTCATGATTGAGAGGGGAACGATGTCAGCCTTTAATGTAATATTGTGCTATTCATTCATGATTCCCAAAGCTAAATGCGAAGAACCCTGATGTAAATGTACACAAGCTGTGGAAACAGTATTTCCACAAGGTTCCTTCACCCCACATTCTTTCTCCTGTGCCCATACTTGGTCTTGAGAACACATTTAAGGCAAATCTTGTTCTTTTTGGTGGCAATTTTTCTTTAAGTGAGGCTATCAGGAATTTCTACAATTTATGCAGAGGCTTATTCTTTATAGCTTATTATTCTAACTTGCTGCTAAGGAAGATGAAGAAAAATTCCATAGACTACCTTATGAGATCTTTCCAACTCTCCATTTAGCTCTACTCTAAATGTGATTTAAACAGATGTAGAAAATAACCATACAATATAAAATGCAGCAAGACTGTACTTTGTAATATAAGTTTCTATGTGGAGCCATTTAAGCAGTTTCTTTATAAAAAGAATGGCAAAAGAATAAAAACTAGAATGTCGTTTTTAAACCAGTGAAAGAGAAGGCACAGGGCAATGAACTGAAACAACCCATCCCTGGCAGTAACACATTTTGTCGGAAGCCTGCACCTATATCTCAAAGCGCAGTTTCTGACACTCACTCTTGCCTTTGTCTCCAGAACTCTGCTGCTTCCACCCTTGCATAGTCATGTCTATGCGGGCCCCAGCATTTTGTTTATTGTTGTAATCTGATTTGTACTGAGGCATTTCTATTATTATTAGAAATTGAACATATCTTTTTAACTTGTGAGTACTTTTTACTGGTATTTTTATTAATGTTCTGATGACCAAGTGGTCTACTCAAACCTGTTTTTGCTACAGGCAGAATAACATCAGGTCAAAAATCAGATACAGGCTTACAGTGTATTACTGCCAGGGGCAGGTGGTTTGGGCCTGTTGTCTTGTGTTTTTTCCCCTATGCAAGAAATAACTAGTTTTTACTAGTTTATCATCCTTTCCATAAAGAAACTGCTTAAATAGTTACAAATCGAATGCTTAAGTCCTATAGGTACAATCAGAATACATATACTTAACAATACAGTCAGAACAGAATGCAAAAATGTTTACTTAGAAGCACACACAAAGGAGAGACTAAAGAGACAGATGTTTGTTCCACCAGCATTATCTAGACAGGTTCTTTTTATTTTTTTATTTTTTGGATTTTGTACTATACATGATTGCATAATTACCCCCATATGATTACCCCCCACCTCACCACGCTCCCTCTGGTCTCATTGCCTCCTTTTTGTTGTTTGTCCATGTTTAGCCCTTTAGTCTTTTTGGTCTTCTATTTATTTCTCAACATCTTCACTGGCTATTCCACACGCCTTTGGGTTGCACCCCTGTTTCTTGTTTCCTGGTGGCTGTTCTTTCTACTGTTTTCTGCCTCTTTGCTGCTTCCTTCCATTATGTTTCGGGTCTTCAGCTTTGGGGACCGGATTTCCAGTCTTGTATTTTGGTAGAGCTGCTCCTCCATGGGGACAATCTTTGGCTGATGGTGGGTCTCCAAGTCGTCTTCTTTTTGAGACTAGGTCTCACTATTTTTGCCCTTGGGCCCTCAGACTCAAGTTGCCTGGTGTACCATGGACTCAAGTGATCCCCAGCCTCAGCTTCCTGGGTAGCTGGGATTACAGGCATGTACCATCACACCCAGCTATGTTTTCTTGGAACTAGGTCTCGCTACGTGCCCTGGTCTGGACTCGATCCACAATCCCCAGCCCCAGCCGCTTCATAGGCTAAAGCTTACAGGCACGTAACCACCGTGCCCGTCTACCACTGCCATTCTGCAGGCATCCATCCTTTGGCAGCAGGAGTGTGCTGTTCTTTGTTGTCTGCATCTCTGTGCCAGGTTTATGGTCGCAGCTCCCCGGTGAATGGTATGCAACGCTCTTTCTCATGCTTGTTGTCACAGTTCATTGCTCTATGAACTTGCCTTGCTCTTTTTGATTCCAGCCTTAGGGACGTGTGTTTTTAGAGTCTTTCTTGGTGTTCCCTGTCTCTTCTGTTTCTTTGAAGTTTTGTCTGGCTGTACTTACTGCTGGTGTGGGCGGCTAGGCAGAGTGGAGGTTAACCGAGAGGGGTCTGTGGCGAACACCCCCGCCCTCCTTCCTCCCGCCGCACACCGTGGCCCCCAGCCACTTCCTCTCCCCACCGCACGGGGAGGGGCGAGGCCTGTCGCCAGCGTGGGCCAAGAATGGCCCACGCATCCCTCCAGCGCCCACAACCTGCCTCACCCACCCTCCAGAGGCAGACGAAGTCGGCACGCCTGAGGGTCGCGGACCACTCCTTAAGACGGAGTCGCGGGGCAAGCAGTGCTCCCCCCCCCGACCCCCCCACAGTGGTGCCCGCACGCTGGCCGCCTGGGCAGGTCCCCTAGACAGGTTCTATAGTAACAAATCTGTCCAAGGATAAGAAGTACACAGATGGGTACTTTGCTTTTAGATGTTTCATGGTGGTACACATCTGAAGAGGTATGAACCTATACCTCTAAAACATATATAGTTTTGTAAATCAGTGTTACCCCAATAAAAAATAATTCCACTAAAGTTAAAAAATTTTATATAAACTGTTCTAACATGATCTGGATTTAAAATACAATCATTCTGATAACTAATAGCCAAATCAATGTACTATTCTTACTTGATTAATCAATAGCTATAATTCTTTAAAAATACCTAAATAGAAGACTAGTCCTGATTTATCTTCTAGATATTTTTTCTCACATAAATTAACCAATTGTTATTGTTTATAAAGCTATTTTCTTTGCTTCTGATTAGCAGAATGTAATTTCCAGGTCATTAGTCACTGAAGATTTCAATGACTTATTTATAGAGATAACAAACTCTAATATATAACTATGACTTTTGCCTTTTAATAAGTCTAATTACTTTATATTAATTAGCACATAGGGCTTACTAATAACTGCTTTTAGCAATCTTTATCTCACACGAGTATGACAACAATCCCTTAAGATGTAAAACAAATGCATTATACTAAAATATAAAATACAGAAAAATGGGGAAAAAAAACCCAAAGCACCTTTTATCTACTAACCAGAAATTAATATTACAAATGACTTAGTATAAGTACTTCTTAACTTTTCCATCATGTCTTTTTTTTATGACATCATGTTACATATATAACCTTAAATGTTATTTTTTTCTTTTTTTGCACATAAAGGGTTTATTTTATTTATTTATTTTGAGACTAGGTCTCACTATGTTGCCCAGGGTTGTCTCGAACCCGCAGACTCAAGTGATTCCTAGCCTCAGTCTCCCAGATAGCTGGGTTTAAGGCACATGCCACCATACCTGGCTTACATATATAATTTTGAAATTTGTTTTTTTTTTTCCCCATTTTTGATATCACAAGATGTGACATAGTTACCCATAACATTATATATAATGGGCTAAAAGCATAGCATTATATAAATATACAGAGATTTAAAAAGTCAACCCATTAAGTATATTTTACAAAAAATGAGTCTCAGAGAGGTGAAGTCATACCACAGAGGAACTAAAACTTTAGCTTTCTGATTGCTAACAGGATATTCAATCCACAGTAATTTCCAAAAGAACTGAAATACATCCAACACCTTCTGATAACCACCATTGTTAGGTCAAAAACAGTATGATACATACCTAACCACATGCGAATGATGCTCATGTAGTCTTTGTTCTTGGCAGAGAGAAGTTTATCATAGGAAGGGCAGCCGGCCAACAGGATGCGATCATGGTCCTCACACATGGATATAAGGTGTTGTTCTGCACTTCGAGTGCAGCACACATGATAATGAGCCAGCTTTGTTATGGCATGTCTGATAGAGTCATCAATGGTCCCACTGACTTCCCCACCTTCAATGTGAAGGATTCGGATGTTCATTAAGGCAGCAGATGTAGCAAGAGCCAGGGCGTCAAACCTGTCTCCATGGACAATCACGATATCAGGCTTCAAGCGATTAAGGACATCTGGTAGCTTCACTAGGGCGAGACCTACTGACTCCACCATGGCTGCCTCATCTTCCCCTCTAACAATTGTGTGTAGCCTGGTGTTAATGTCAAAGTCATCTTGTTCAATCATGCGATACGTGTTTCTAGAATTGGAGAGGGAAAAAAATGAAAGCATATTTTAATTGTAAGATCAATAATTGAGAAAATCAATCTACTACCAACCTAACATAAAATAGATTTTATAAAATTAAAGTCAAATAAATAAATTGAAGTTTTACACACACAAGTTAAAAGCACAGACCATTATACGGATAGCTTGATTAATTTTTCTACGTGAATACTGCTGTAGCCACCACCCAAATCAAGACATGAAATATTCAGCATCTTGGAATTCTCACTTGTGCCTGCTTCACTGAGTACCTGGAAGGAATAGTATCTGAGATTTTTTTAATTAAGAAAAAGACCAGGTGCGATGGCATGCATCTATAATCCCAGCGCTGGCAGGCTGAGGCCAGGGACTGCTTGAGTTCATGGGTTCGAGACTACCCTGGGCAACATAGCGAGACCTAGTCTCTAAAAAATAGCCAGGCATGGTGGGGCGGGCCTGTAATCCCAGCTACCTGGGAAGCTGAGGCTAGGGATCACTTGAGTCCATGGGCAACATAGTGAGACCTAGTCTCTGAAAAAAAGAAAAAGAAACCAATAGTAGAGAGTCAGGACACTATACATGTCACTAATAAAAATTTCTGAACGAATTTTATCTCCTGAATCCTTTGTATGGTTCTTTCTCTCTCTTCTCTCTCCCTCCCTCTCCCTCCCTCTCCCTCCCCACCTTATAGATAGCTACAAAAGAACACTAGCACCTTGTTTTCTCTCCTCAATAAGAAACAGAGAAGTCATCTGTTGATTGTTAAAAGACTCCATACCTCAGCTTTCTGCCTGAAGCCTTCTGTCAAGTAACCCAAGTTTCAAACAGATGACCTAGACTCAGCTAACCCACTCCCCTACTTGAACTGCTTAAAACTTTCCTCTACTGATAGTTGGCCAGTTAACTCAGTTGGCAGGAGCATGGTATCATAAAACTTCCTTCTGGTGGAATGCCCTTGGTTGTAGACCTAGATCGTGATTCTGATTCTCAAATAAATGTTTCTTGGCCATGTAACAGTCTGTCTCTAAATCAGAATCTTACTGTCCCATAGATCTGAGGTAAAAATGTAAGTTTTACAGCATTAAACTGGCTGTAAAGTATGGTTTCAAATGTGTTTCATGACTTAATAATAGCAATTCTCAATGCCTTAATTTCATGCCTGTTACTAGATTTTTTTACAAATCTTTTTCTATGTAATACATTATTTAAAAATTGGAAAATGCAGATAATTATCTCTGTAGACCTACCACTCAACAGTATCAGTGTTAATCATTTTCTTTCTAGCCATTTTGTTATATTTTAACATATTTGAGTACAAATAGTACAATTTTGTAAAATACTTAATCCAGTTAATACTATATTTTCCCAAATCATGAAGGATCTTTACACATATCACTTTGTATCATATAGATGTCCTAGTAGTTATTTTATAGATTTCACTAGAATTCCCTCACAAGCTATATCATATATGTAAATAAAGACAATCTTAATGCCTTTTTACTATATCTTAGTTTTTTTCATACAAGTTAAAGAGAAAAGGTCAAAGCAGAATCTTTACCTTGCTCTGAATATTAGGAGGAAAGCATAAACTTTGTTAGCTATAGGTTTTTCATAGGTGGCCTTTATCAGATTGCCAAGTTTTTAAAACTGACTTTGTCAAATGCTTTTTAACACTATTGAGATGATGTATTTTTTTCCCTTTAATATGAAAATTAATGAACAATTTTCAAATGTTAAATCAATCTTGAATTCCTATTGTAAACTGACTTCATGATGTTTGCCTTTTCATTTCCCTAATTTGACTTTCTAATATTTGGTTTAAAATTTTTGTATCTGTACTCATGAGGGCTACCGATGTGAATTCTTTTTTCTTAATGACTTCACCAGGTTTTGACATTGGAATGAATATTCTTCAGCACTAAAAGGAAAGTACTGTCAAGCTATGGAAATACATGAAAGAAACGTAAATGCATATTACTAAATGAAAGAAGTCAACTGAAAAGGCTATATATTGTGTGACTCCATCTATGACCATGTGGAAAAGACAAACCTATGGATATAGTGAATATATCGACGGCTGCAGCAGCTGAAGGAGGAATGAACAAATAGACAGAGGTTTTTAGGGCAGTGAAATACTATAATGATGGGTACATATCATTATACATTTGTCCAAATCCAAAATAACTTAAAATACTTTGGGAGTAGAAGGTATACAAAAAATTGCTGCACCTTCTATTCAATTTTGCTATAGTTCTAAAACTTTTTTAAAATTAAAATTTTCAAAAGGTATTCTTTTATATTTACCTGTATGTTACCATTACTAGTCTCTCCTTCCTGTGGACTTAATTTTCACTAGGTATCGTTTTTCTTCAGTCTGAAGAACCTGCCTTAGCACTTTTTTGTAGTATCACCTGCTGACGATCTTTTTACTCGTAAAATATCTTTACTTCAATTATTTTTGGAAGATATATTCATTGGAGAAAAATTCTGGATTAAAAAGGATTTATTCTCTCTTTTGATGTTTCAGTGTCTTCAGGCCTCTGTTGTTTTGAGGTAACTTAATCACAGCACTGTTTCCCTGAAAGAAATGTAATTTCTATATTGCTACTTTCAAGAAATTCTTGTTTTCAGCAGTTGAACCATGTTAGGTCTACATGCAGCTGTGTATTTATTTGTGGTGCCTATTGCCCTTTCTGGATCTGTACAGTCGTTTTTCAGTAAATTTGGAAGACTCTGGCCATTATTTCTTCTATGATATATTAGATTGTTACTGATATTGTCCCAGGTCACTGAAGTTCTGTTCTAATTTTATTAATTTTTCCCATTCTGTTCTTTACCTTATTTCTAATGACCTGTCTTGAATAAAGTTCATGGACCCTCTCTTCTCTGAAGCAACTACATCAAGTGAATTTTTTCTTGCTTACATTATATTTTTCAGTTCTAGAATTATTTCGTTGTTTATAATTTCTATTTCTCTGTTGAGACAAGCTGCTCATTGAGAGAGTCCTTGTCTGCCGATTCCGACACCTGTGCCATCTGAGTCTGTTTCCATTGACTATACTTTTTCTTTTATTTAATGTTGGGTGAAATTTTCCTGTTTCTTCTTTATCAATTTGTGATTTTATACTGAATATTGTGAATACTATGAGATAGAGGCTCAGGTTCTTTACCTTCCTCTCAAGACTGAGTTTTGATTAGACAATTAAAGTACTGGTTAAGCACCTTGTAAAAGCTCAGTTTAACACTTCATTAATGTGACTCACTCAGTTTTGTGCTTGAAGAGAAAATGGAATATAGGTTTCACTCCTAAGATGTGGCTTCTGAGGTTTCAGTGAAAAACCCGAGGTATTCTACTAAGTCCCTCTAACCTAGTAGGACTCAAATTCCAAACTGTCTCCCTGAGGTGGAAAGCAGATGAAACTACATCTTGGTTTCTTCAGTCTCCACTGAAGTTTTCCATGGAGCTTTTTGGAATCCTCCACACATGTCCACCATAGGTCCACCAATAATTTGAGAAGAGTTTATATACCTGTTTATATTCTGGGCTTTTCTGTGGCTCCTCCACGTCACAGTTTCTTCCCAACCCCAAAATTTCCAGGGGCTGAGCAGCCCAAGTGTCATTTTCCAGTACTTCAACCTAAACAACAATGACTTTCTGCCCGAGTTCCTAAAACCCATACCATATGGAGAGACTGGGCAGTACGTTGGAAACAGGATTTCATTTATATTCACACTTTCCAAGGATCAAATCCCATTCAGTTTCTGCTGTTGGTCACTCTCCAAAGTCTTCAAAGATTTTTAAAAAATATTTGCTCAGAGTTTATAAGGGCTAGGGAGTTAGTTTTTCAAGCTGCTCTACAGGAAACTACAGAAGGCCATAAATTGGCGAAGTGGTCCAGGTTTACAGGGAAAAAATATGTCATCTACACTGAATGAGTGCAGCAAGAGAAAGCAATGGCCCAACCGTTGATGTAGGGATCATCCCAGCACAGTGGTTATCACTACACTAAAGTGAAACAAAACCACAAAAACATCCTAGGATGCAAAGCCAAATCTCACCAAGGAGGAGAGGAAAAGGGCAAATAAAATACAAGGAAGAAACAATTGAGAAGATACAGGAATACAGCAATCTTATGTATAACTTTCATTAAAAACTGCTAAAATGAAAAAAAAAGTTATATGTTTAAAAGACTATCTTTTCACTTTTGTTTTCTAGTCTCTCCGCAGAAGCAATCAATTTCTTCTTTATTAAACACACATTTCTATTAAGTACTATTCATGCTTTCTACTTAACAATCTTAACAGACAAAATTGCTTTTCTACCTTTAAAAATAGGAATCCTATCATTTTCCTTGAGAGTTTCTCTTCCACTTGTTTGCCTGCCAAACTTCATAAAGTTTAACTTAGACTTGTCTTAGACTCTAGTTAAAATTGCTCTTCTACTTTATTCTTCTTTGTCATACATGTTAAAAGACCCATGTGTATGTTCTCAGATAGCCAGAATTCACTTTACATTTTTTAAATATATGAACTTTTGAGCTATCCATAAATTTCCTCTGTAGTCTAAATATTTTCTTACAGTCAATTGCTAAATTGTTTTTCTAGAGCAGGTTTTGTTTTTAAAGTCTGAAAAATACAACTTTAACACAAGCTTCTCGCAAACTTAATATATTCCTGACTATCTTTGGAGGCAGTATTAATGTTTTCAAGTCACAAAGGTGCACTAAATGCCACTTTATTAAATACCAAAATGAATGTTCATCTTTGTTTCAAAATTCTGCTCCCTCAAAGATTTCCCAACACTCATTAACAAGCCTAATGACACAAAAATATTAGTGATAAGTGTAATATAACATTCTAGTTTTCCTTGTAAATCAGTTAGATTTTTAAAATCTTGTTCCATATAAACTACTTTATATTCTGCTAATCTATGTACAGTTTTAATGTAGAATTACCATTAGAACTCACCAGATTACATGGAATCATGTGATTATAATCACACAATATGTAAATGGCATTTCTCCTAAATATAATAACAGTTATCACTTATCAAGAATACACTTATCAAGAATTAGCAGTATTACTGTCTCCATTCTTCACAATAACTTACAACATAAATTTTCACTCCCTTTTGTCACTGAGGAACTGAGGTGAGATGCTGAATGACTTCAAGATGGTATAAAAACTAAGATGTAGAATTGGGATTTGAAGGTAGGCCCACAAAGTTCTAGGACCTAAGTACACCATTTGCAATGTGAGGTATAAGAAAAAGTTGATATCTTACCCATAGTCATCTATCAGATGAGAGCCAAGTACCACCACATCAAGTTCAAAAAACTCAGGTTCTGTTTTAATGCCAAACATGATTGGGGCAAGTTTTGAGTAATCAGCACGGTTGCAAGTTGCGACGCAAACTCGAAGTTTTCGGTTATTCCCATTCTTCTCCATGACTTGTTTTTTTTGTTTTGAAAGGTTCTTAAAATAGAGTTCCTGAAGTTGCAAAAATAAGCATGCTTTATAATCATGATACAGGTTCTACACATACACAGAATTTTGCAGTTTTAAGTCCTTAACCACCAATTAGTATACTCAAGTCTTTTTTCTGCCCCTGCTTCTGTGTGACACACCCACTATCCAAAGTCATGAAATTCTAACCCTTAAGAAAGCACACAGAATATATTAGTCATGAATTAACTCTCACTAATTAGAAAGGTTTTGCAAACATCAGCTCTGTATGATTAGCTTGAACTTGTTATATCTCACTAGTGATCAAACACACCAGATGATTAAACTCTGGTTGACAACTATTAACCCAGTTCAGTTCCCACTTAAGGAAAGGGAAATACAGCTCTTGAGAAATTACTTTCTCAAGATTTAAAATCACATCTCACAAAGGATGAGATCTATTCATCCTCACACCCATGTGAGGATGAATATATATATATATACATGGTACACTGTGATGAATGCTGAGGAAGACAAAGACAATATAAACACATAAACACACACACACACACAAACACACACCATAAACCCTACCTTCAAGGCCTCATTAACATCTACCACACAGTGCTGACAACTCTAAATGTCCAGCACATATCATCTTAAAGGTACACTCCCAAACTAAACTCATTGTCCTTTCTGAACCTGTTCCTTCCTTTCTTGTTCTCCATTATTCAATTGTCTTTATATCCTTTTCTTCTCTGTTCCTCACTCCAACCCCCCCTAAAGCTTTTCAAATTCTTCTGAGTATCTTTCAAACCTATCTCCTCCTCTCCATCCACACCAGCACATCCCTTCATCCAATACTTCACCTTAGGTCTGACGTATGTAACAACTGTCAAAATGATTTGCCTATCTCTCTAGTGGCTCTGCATTGCATAAAATTTCAGAAATTGTTCCAGAGTTCATAAGTTTGATTATCAAGCTAACCAGGACATATCAACCACCGATAAAGTTCAAGCTGCTCACCTGGACATAGTCCATTCTTCCAAGCACTTCTCTCCTTCCTATAATTATCCTTACATTCAAAGTCATACTGAAGTGCCTCAGACCAGTGGGCTCCATGTTTCTGTGCCTTTTTAGACTGAAATCTCTCTACTTAAAACTTCCGTTTCTTCTTCTGAAGAGTGTTCACATGAATGTTAAGTTCTTCCTCCCTCTACCCCCTGGTTGCTGCTTCCCTCTAAGCATTATGTGTGACCATGTCCATGCATACCATTGTACTACTCCTCTACCCACACACCCCCATTACATATGCTCCGTTTAAAAAATTTAAATCTGGGGCAAGGGATAAGAACAATGTTTTATGGAGCATTTTAAATTTCTTTATATCAACAGAGAATTGCACTCATGGACTAATCTCAATATTTATGATTCAAGAAGTACATCAATATTTAGTGTTTGCAGTGAGGAATCCAAAGCAGCTTGTAAATATTCTCAGGGCAGGGGGAGCTGTCCTTCCAACCAGAAAAAAAACTAGAACTTCAGGGGTCATACAAACTCCCCCATCATGAGGCCTATTCTGAGCACAACCCTAGCAAAAAGCTAATTCCACCCAATAGGAAGTGAGTATAAGCTAATAAAAACAAAATTCTATCAAGGGAAATGTATCTGTAAGATCTAAGCATGACCCAATCAGCAGAGACAAAAATATTCCAAAAATGGTGTTCTTGTACATAGTGTTCCATTTATCACTAACTTTAAACTGAATAAATTGTTAGTGATATTTAATTTGTTGGGGTGAGGCAAAGCTAATCATTTGTTCATGGCTGGTCATTTTCTATTTATTTGAAAGAACAGTAAATTCTCCAGCTGGCAGTACCACGTAACAGAAAGGTTATGCTACCCAATGAGAGCAGGTAGCCAGATAAATAAACTGTGAAATGAGAGCAGGTAGCCAGATAAATAAACTATGAAAACACCACAGTGCTACTAAGATCAAGCTATTCTAAGAAGTGAAATGTTAAAAAACGCTAAAATGCTTTACTTAAAGGACAAACTAGTTTTAAATACCTTTAACTTACTTAGGTAATACATTTACATAGTTTAAAACTGAAAAGTCACAAGAGATGATCTAGAAAAAGAATCTCATGTGTATTCCCAACCTTGTAGTTCTCCCTGGAAGCTAAAATTGCTAATTGCTTACTATTCTTACAGAAACTATAAGTACACTTTTTAACACATATAAACTGATATATACAGTCTATATAGTATATACTATGTAATTGGTAACAACGTCTACAAACTGTTGTTGCATACCTTATCTTGTTTTTTTGTTTTGTTTTGAGACTAGGTCTCACTATTTTTGCCCATGGAACCGCAGGCTCATGTTGCTGGGGGTACCACAGACTCAAGCAATCCCCAGTCTCAGTTTCCTAGGTAGCTGGGATTATAGGCATGCGCCACCACACCCAGATATTTTTTGGGACTAGGTCTCACTATGTTGCCCCAAGCGGGACTCGAACCGCAATCCCTAGTCCCGCTAGGGACTAGGACAATCCCTAGTCCTTCAGCCTGCTTCACAGGCTGAAGTTTACAGGCATGCGCCACTTTGTCTGGCCTTATCTTTTTTTTTTTTTTTTTTTTTGGTTTTCAATTTTATTTAAGTACAAAATTGACAAGTTTGAGTATTTTACTAGAAAAGGACTAGTCAATCATATATCTGGTTTTAAAAAATGTTCTAAACTATATTTCTGAACTGGTAAAATAGTAATATTTACAGGTATTAGAAATATTAGAACTAAAAGTACAAAGTTTTGAAAATGGCTAGGTCCCCAAGTATTTATATGAGGGTTAGGAGGACCCTGAGTACAAAAATGATTATCACGAGCATTCATTTTCCAAACAGAAGCACCAGAAATAAAACTAATGATCTATACTTGACCCAGTTGGTCTAGATGGTATACCGAGAGATACGTTTCCATGAGGACTTGACCAGATTCCAGATTCTCTATGACCAATGGAGAATGAATAAATGTGACGAAATGAGCTATAACGGACTTGAAGTTGCATAAAACGCAATGTGAACATTTCTTCACACAGTGTAATCCTATACAGCAATTAAAATGAATGGGCTAAATTTTGGTAATATTGATAAACCTCAAAAACAATAGCAGCAAATTCTAAAAGCTACAGTAGGGCACCTTTTTTTTTTAACATGTAAAACATTACTGAATATTTGCGGAAAAATTACACACGACTTAGGAAAGTAGTTAAACTCTTGAAAAGAGGACAGGAATTAAAGGGCTTTAGGTATATTAAACATTTTTAAGCAGAGATCTGAAACAAACACGGTAACCTATTAATGTTGTTAAATCTTGATTGGTAGAGGGAGTCATATTTTTCGTCTTGTAAGCACACCTGAGATACTTCATTTTAAAAATAAGAACTCTCCAGTAGAACTGAGGCTAGGAGAGTAGGAGTACAAAGGTGTGGATGAGCAGAATGGATTGGTGTGCAGGACTATGGGTGATTTGGTGGTTGGCGTAATGTGTAACAACACCTGAAGGGGGCGATACTATACCTCTAAAATAAAACAACTTTGTAAAGCAGTATTAAAAACAGCAAAACAAGACAAACCTCTCCTGTCTTGCCTGCTGCTTTTCTTACCAGTGTATTTAAAAAAAAAAAAAAAACTACAGCAAAACAAGCTAAATGTCCAAGCAAAGCAACAAAAATCGTTTAGACACCGTAAAGTACTTGTTTTGTCTAATTTAGGAGGGACCGGATATTTGCATTCACTTCACTCAATTCCCTAACGGTAACCAGTCACTACTATTAAGACAAAAGTATATAGAAAAGCATATAGAAAAGTAATAGAAAAGTATGCCTTTACCTTGAACTCACTGGTAATTTCTGAGAAACCTAATTCTTGAAGACTATTTTCTGCATTCTCTCGAATGGCCATTATAAATACAAGAGGTGATCGATTCTTTCCAAAAATATAAGGAATGTTCCACTCAACTATCCGAGCAGGGCAAATCACAACAGAAACATTCGCCCAGCACTGTGTTAACAGTTTTGCAACTATTAACTCATTTCATCCTCGCAGCTCTATTTGATTAGCTCCATTCTACCAAAGGCACATGGGGAGCAGCGAAAAACAACTCACCTGTCCCAAAGCACCGTTAATATCAGAACCAAAAATTCAATCGAGTACCCGGGATACTGCCCAAACCCAGTGTTTGTTTTGTGCACGTTTGTCCCAAAAACATCCAGGAGACCTTTTCCCGTGTCTGGTTCGGCCAGGCTCCATGGGAATGAAGAGAACATGATACATCATTCTTCCCCGGGTGCAGAGGGGATGAGAGACTCAGCAATAAGAAACCAGCTCTGATTAGATTTGGCTTCTTCCAGAGCTTCTATAGCTGGGTTAACCAGCTATCGAGACTATTAAACTGTACCCCACCCCTTTCTATCAGAGAAGTGAAGGACCACGTTTTTGTGCTGTAACAGTTTTCCTGGTGTGCTCAGATTGGGGGGACTGGAGGTGTGGCGGGGATGATAAACGCATATCAACCAGCCGAGCATGTTCAGACTCAAAGTGGATTCCGGGTTGGGCGGAGACGTTTCCGTGCAACCCTTTCCACCTGGGGGCAACTGGTCAGGCGCCCTCTCTCGCACCCCTTAGTGGCAGGACGCGCACTACGTTCAGCACAGCCTGTTTCCTCGTGTCACAGCACTACTCGCAGGAAGGGAGCCAGGTCCGATCACCCTCCAACGCCCCCCCTCCACAACCTCCCGGGTCTTTACCCAGGGTCCTTGCCGGACCAGCCGCTCCAGCCGCCACGAAACGGAGCCCGAAATGGGGCCGAAGAGCCTGGCGTGCAGGCAGGCCCGCGCGGGACTGCAAGGCCCGGGGCGATGGCCGCGAAGCTGAGGCCCTGGAGTGGCCGGGAGGATGCTCTGCCCGAACCCGCTCGTCCCCGAGTCCGCCCCTGCAATGTCCCGCGAGTGGCCGGCTGACGCACCGCGCTCGCAGGACGCCGGTCCGAGGATCCCTCCCGCGGCGGCGCCGCCGCCGCCGCCACTCCGGCGGGCTACAGCCCAACGCAGCGCTC
>PVHY01018404.1:0-12421 GCA_004024945.1 Uropsilus gracilis
GTGACCGTGGTCCACCCAGAGAACCCCGACCGTGAAGGCGCACGCAGTCCCCTGCTCCAAGACCTGCGGCCACAGAGCATGACCTCTCCAGGCCCAGGTGGAATCGCTTGTTCCCACCCCTTCTCCTGGGCAAACTGAGGCCTGGGGCGAGGCAAGGACTCGCTCAAGGCCACACACTCCGGGGCAGTCAGCTCTGGTCCCCAGGTGGCTGACGGCCCGCCAGCCCACAGCTCCGCCCACCATCTGCCAAGAGCTGTGCCCGCCTGCCCCCCCACCCCCGCCCCGTCGGGAAGCCTGGAGGGGGCAGGGGCCTGGCTGCTCATTCCCACGGCCCGTGTCCCGGCTCCCGCAGCACCTCGACATTTCTGCCTCTGAGTTGGTGTGTGGCAGATGGCGCCGCAGAACTGAGCTGCAGTTTATTTTTGACTCGGGGAGCACATCGCACGAGTGCGCAGTGCTCGCCGGCGGGGGCAGCGGGCCTGGGCTGCGGGCAGCACAGTCCCCGGCTTTGGGAGCCCCTCGGCCTGGGGTTGGGGCCTGGCTTGGCCACCTTTAGCCTTGCGCCCTCAGAGGCTGTTCTCAGCCCTGAAAGCCTCCGTCTCCCCATTTGTCCAGCTGGGCGGGGAGGTCCGCAGGCCAAGCCCCCTCGATTGGATCAGGAGGGAATTTGACAGGGGAGAGCATGCACTGTGGGGGCCTGCTCTCCGTCTCTGGAGAGGGAACGTGGGGGGGGTCTCGAAAGGGAGGACCCTGGCAGCTCCTAGTCGAGGCCGAAGGAGGAGCGGCCCCAGCTGCATTCTCTCCATGCTCCCGGGCAGAGCCTCCAGCCCAGCGGAGTGAAGAAGCGGGGGACCTGAACCGAGCCCGGTCCAGCCCAGGGCCCCAGCCGCCTCCTCTGTCTGGACAAAGGGGTGGGTGCGCTGTGCCCAGGGAAGGGCTAGAGAGAAGCGGGCAGGGGTGCACACTGAGGGGGTCTTGGGCCAGGGAACTGGAGGAAGGGAGAATGTGGTGAGAGGAGATGCCTGAGGTGAGAGGAGATGCCCCCATTGCAGCTGTGAACACGCTGGGAGCCAGCAGGCTGGCCTTCCTGTATGGGGGCGCCCTAAAAAACAGGAGCATCAGGTTTTTATGGAAGAAGCCAAACCCCCCACCCACCCACCCATTGGGGAACTCCATATCTTTCCATATTACATTTTTTTATCATCCTACCTTTTCCTCTACCAGAAATACTGTAAGTTTCTTGCTGGTGTCTTGAAAATTAAGGTCCTGCTTCATTTCCATTCTCTACTCTGCATTACTCAAGGTTATTGAGGTATCTTTCCAGATTAAAATGTATGTGAAAGCCTGATTTTTGATCATGAGTAAGCCTATGCGATGGCTAGATTATTGCTGTGATTTTAAAATCACATTTAAAAAAAATCACCGCATTTGCCGCCCTGAAAGTCAAACTGAGATTTTAATCATGCTTAGTATTAACTCATTTGATGTCACAATGAACATCCATATGATTGGAGTGGATGCCTTCCAGTGATTTGCCTGGAAATAAGTGCCTAAGGAGCAGGTCTTCTGGGTCAGAGACTGGGCATTTTTCCTTGATGATGCTTTTTGATCTCCTCATTGATCCACGTGAAGTAAATCACACCCGTGTTAGTTTCATCAGACAACATGTGGCGTGGACCCGCCGCCCACCCCAAGATCCAGCATGGTGCCTGGAATTCAGTGCCCTCGTCCCACCCCCTCCTTCGCCCAAAGGCAAGACCAGCCTGTGTTTGTCATTCCCTTCCTTCTTTTCCCTACAGACTGTTTTCTGATTCGCAGCAAATGAAGCCGGAAGCACAGAAAATTCCGATAGGCTTCTCTGAAAAACATGCAGAAGCCACGCGTGCCTGCTTGTGCCGCCTGTTGCTAGACGTCGCTCTGGCTTCGGCTCTTTGAAATGGCCGCAGGCGGCCTCCTGAGGCCGTGTCTTCCCTGCACGCTGGTGCTCAGACTCGGCCACCGTGTCGCAGTGGACGCCACTGCAGCCTTGCTGCGTGATGTTCCCTGTGTGGCGACGTCAGCCTGTGGTTCATTCTGTCTTCATGGACTTTGGGTTTGCCCGGGGCTCTGCTCCCACCAGCCGCATGCCACGCTCTTTCATAACCACACGCCGCCCACCTGGAGCAAAACAGTGAGGGGATGGCGGGTGGAGAGAGGGGCTTGGCCTTGAGGGCTGCTGCTACAGCACTGGTTTCAGGGGACGGCAGAGGACAACGTCTCCTGGGCTGACCTGAGCAAAAGGAGCTGGTTCCCAAGCTTCCCTGCTGGAGTCAGCGATCTTGGCTCCTGAACTTGTACAGGACCCTCATCCACACCCACCTTCCAGAGGCAGAAGCAGCGTGATGGGAGCCGCTGGCTCCCCGCCTCCTTGGCCCTGGAGCCTCAAGCATCCATAGTGGGAGGAGTGGACCTACAAGGGTCCCTAAGAGGCTGTTAGTAGCTTGAAGTCACCACCAGGGATACTCGTCGGCGGGATCTGCTCCATGTCCCCATCTCCGCGTGCCCACGTGTCTTCATGAGGGCCCTCTCTCGGCGGGAGTGGTTTCTCACTGACGGCAGCGGTACAGGTTTCTGTTCAAACAAATATCTAGGTTTTAAACAAGAGCAAAGATGTGTGCAGAGGTGAACAGAGCAGATAGTGCCGTTGATGGGCGTGTTAACAGCCCAGCTCTGGAAAACGCCAGCCTCCGCCCGCTGCCCCCGGCCTCCTCAGGGTTGTTCATGCCTGGCTAAGTGACAGGACCCAAAGAGTTTGACCTGTGTGAGTGCCCTCTCCCCACATTTGCTGCCCTGAAAGTCAGATTGAGATTTCAGTCATGCTTATTATTAATTCATTTGGCGTAACAAACCCATAATGGGCAAATATACCACATAGTTAATGAAAAATAACAATATTTTCTCAAACAAAAAAAATGGCAAGGAGAGGAATATAGTTTCATATTTGCGCAAATCTCTAATGACTTCATTCAAGGCAGCTGGATTCTCATCTGCGTCTGCACTCAGTTGCCATGAGATGTTCTGGTGAACGTATATGAGTACGTCCGGCCTCGCACAACAGTGCATTGTAGGGAAACGCACGGACGTTTCAATCGCCTTTTCAGACAACTTAGCTCTTCTTCTTTGATGCTACACCCGAACTCCACGAGGGCTGGGTCGTCACTCTCTGTTCTAACAGATGCTGCAGGATGGGGCCTTCGGAAGCAGCCACAGTCTTCTCGCCATTCTGGAGGCTGGAAGTTCCAGATCAAGGTGCTGGACCCATCCTCAGACCTCACTCCTTGGCCTGCCGATCGTCCTCCCTGTGTCTTCCCTGTATCCTCACACACCTGGCATCTGAGTGGCATCTGGGTAGCCCAGGCTCCTCTTCCTGTGAGAACACTGGTCGGCTTGCATTAAGTCCCACCCTGGTGGCCCCTTTAACTCGATCACCCGCTCCTCCAAAGGGCCTGGTCCAAACACTGTCATGTTCTGAGCTCTGGGGGGTTCGGACACTACGCTCCATAAACAGGGTGTGGACACCATTCAGCTCTTAATAGCATTTTAAAAATTTGCTTCAGTCAAGATACCATGCCTGTGAACTTGCCCACCGCTTTATAATCCAGTTTTTGTGCCTTATATGTCAGCCTCATTTACCTGTGCCAGCCTCATCACCTGTGTCACCCTCATCACCTGTGTCAACCTTGTCACCTGTGTCAGCCTCATTTACCTGTGTCAGCCTCATTACCTATGTAAGCCTCGTTACCTGTGTCAGCCTCGTTACCTGTGTCAGACTAATCATCTGTGAAGACATCATGCTTTGGAAATATTTACGACTTTAGAAAACGCTTGGACTTAGCCAGGCACCGTGGCGCACACCTTTAATCCCAGCCTTGAGAGGCTGAGGCCAGGGATCACTTGAGTACTGATCACTTGAGATCACAGGTTCAGGACCACCCCAGGCAACATAGCGAGACCTTGTTTCCCAAAAAAAGAGAAAAAGAAAGAAAGAAAATGCTTTGGCTTACACCGATCTTCCAAGTGTCTGCACATTTTCCTAGATGATGCATATTTTCAAAGCTCATCTTTGTTACCTCACCATGGACCTCGTTGGAAATGTCTAAGTACAGGGAGGCCATCAGCTTCATCATGGCAGCTCCACGCTCCCCAACGTTCTTATTTTTGCCTCGAAAGTTCAAACTTGATCACTGGCAGCAAATACTGTCAGTTGTTTTCCTTGAAGCGACAGGCTCACTTTGCTCATTTTGGGAGGTAATGTCTGCCAAATACCCGAGTCAGAATAACCATCATTCGTCTGTCTATTGTTCTTTTATGTAAAAATGGCATTTCCTGAGCGAAGGCTAATTCAATGCGCCACACAAACTGTCGCAAGGGGCGGTCCCCAACTCCTCTCCTGCTGGCTGTGCGCAGGCCCGCAGCTGCGTGCTCCCCAGTCCATGTTCTTGGGCTCAAGACGTCACCAGCTAATCATCTGTACTGCTCTGTCCTGGGCATCCCCGAGCAAAACCGGCATTATTACTATAGTGGTTGTTGTTGCCACAAGTGTGTGGCGGTGCAGGTACAGTGACTGCGAGCACACTTCAGTGCTGCACCCTCGGTTCAAGCTCAGAGAACAGCTTCACGCACCCCTGCCTTCGCACCAGCGAACACCTACACAGCAAAGCCAGCCGGTGACATCTCCACGTCACCGAAAGCCTGCTTGAACCTTGCAGAACTCCTGCAGGGTCTCAGGCCTCCTCGGGGGCACATTAGCCATACTTGGAGAACGGCTGTAGGGAGATTCGGGTCCCCAGTGAAGTGCCTGAAAGTGGCACTGGAAGTGGGGTCACAGACCTGGTATGATCCCTGCCCTGCCAGGAGCGCAGTGGCCTTGGGGAATCACTCCCAAGTCGGGTGCTTGGCACAGAGCCTGGTGGTACTCCTGCCTCCCGGAGCTGGCCAGCTGGCCTCCTGAGAGCCTCGTGGCCAGCCTGGGTGGGAAGAACCAGCTGGGGAATGAGGCAAAGTGACAAGCTGGCACTCCCTGGCAGGAGCCATGAATGACTGACAGCAGACGCCCACGTCACCCTGAGCATGCCGGAGGGGCCGGGCTTGCAGTCCTTGGAAGAGATGCCCAAAGGCATCCTGCTCTCACAGCGTGCGTCCATCGTCGCGGGTCGCTTTGAAGGGAAAAAGCCTCCTTGTCCAAGGCCGTGACAGCCCGAGCAGGCCTAGCTCGTAAGCTGAGCAGGGCTGGGCCTAGTTTGTACTTGGATGGAAGACAAAGTGCCTCCAAATAGCCCCAAATTCCTCTTGTCTCCTGACTGGACAGGTAGGCACTAAACTGAGTCAGGTAGGAAGCTGAGAAGCTGTGGGAAGTGACAGTCCTCTGGGAAAACCCAACTTGCTAAGCGATGTTAAAAGGACAGGTGGTTGTGGAAAACGCCGGGTGCCGGAGAAGTGTGCTAAGATGCCAGCAGAGGGGTTTCTGCTTCTGGGACAATAGGCTTGTTGGGGTGGAGGTACTTGTCCCTCTTCCTAGTGCTGAGGACAACTGGAGTCCCAGGGGGTTAGACAGACTAAGACAGCGAGCACAGACCCCTGGGACCCAAGGACCCTGCTGAGAAACCACGTAGGCCTCATCTATCCCCGTACTTGAGCTGAGAAATCAGAAATGAAGAAAAATGGCAGCTTTAGAATTGTAATGCAGCTGGGCCCAGTGGCTCGTGCCTATAAGCTTCAGCCTATGAAGCAGCCAGGGCTAGGGATCGCGGTTCGAGTCCCGCTCGGGGCAACACAGTGAGACCTAGTTCCAAAAAAATATAGCTGGGTGTGGTGGTGTGCGCCTGTAACCCCAGCTACCTGGGAAGCTGAGGCTGGGGATGGCTTGAGTCTGAGGTACCCTGGGCAATGTGAGCCTGCGGTTCCACAGGCAAAATAGCAAGACCTAGTCTCAGAAAAAACAAAAAAGAATTGTAGTGCATGATGACCAAATTTGAAAAAAATCTCAACAGATGTCTTTAACAGGAAGGGAAGGAGAAAAGAGTAATTGAACTAGAAAACACAACAATAGCAGTCACCTAATCTGAATAACAGAGAGAAAATAAACTGGGGGGGGGGGGAACAGAGCCTCAGGGAGCTGTGGTACTAATACAAAAGGGGTCATGTTTATATATTGGACACATGGACGATGAGAAAAAGAGTGAAACTTAAAAAGTTCTTGACGAAATAACGGCTGAAACGCCCCAACTTGTGGGAGAGGTGGTATCGTAATCCAACAGATTCATAAAGCCTGGCCAGCTCCAAACAGGATAAAATCCAAGAAACCGACACCAGATCCAAGAAGTTTAACAAAATAGTTCAACTATTTTGCTAAACTTCTAGCAAACAAAACTAAAATCTTGAAAGCGGTGGGAGAAAAGTGACATTTCACAATTCAAATGGCAGAATTTTTCATCTGAAAACATGCAACAGATTGTCTGGATAGCCCTATAATTAAATGAATTACAACTATAATTTTAAAATCCCCTAAAAAATAAATCCCTATACCAGGAATGCAAGATTGGCTCAACACTTTAACATCAATGAATATAATCTAATCATGTTAATGGACCAAAGGGAAATAAAACTCTTGGTCATCTCCATCTACTAAAACTCCATACCGTTCATAGTATTCAGAAGAACGGGGATACAGGGAAAGTCCCTCAGGTTGGTAAAGAAAAGCTACCAAAAACTGCAGCTGACATGGTTAAAATCAGATTGCTTCCCCTAAAATTACTAACAAGGTAAAGATATGTTCTTACCATGTACATTGAGATGGGACTAGGAGCGCTAGGCAGTAAAATGAGACAAGAAGAGAAAAAGGCATGGAGATGGGAAAGGAAGAAATTAAACTGCCCCCATTTGTAGATGACATCATTGTCTACATTTAAAACTCCCAAAGAATATACCCCTCAAACCCTCAAACTAACAAGAGAGTTTAAGAAGGTCTCTGGATAAAATATATAGACATACAAAAGTCTGTTGTATTTCTATAACTAGCACTACATATGTGGTCATAATTAAAAACAGCCTCTTGCAATCACTTAAAAGATAAAATACTTGAATGTAAGTTTAACAAAACTTGTACAAGATTTGTAAGCCGAAAATGATGAAACTGATGAAAGAAATCAAAGTAGAGCTAAACAAGTGAAGTGACAGCGTGTTCACGAGTTGGAAGACAACATCGAAAAGATTGTAAGTTCAATTCCTACCAATCCGCCAGCAGATTTTTTTAGATATAGTAAAGATGACTCTAAAATGTACATGGAAAAGCAGAGAAGCTAGACTAGTTCAGACAGTTTTGGGGGGAAAAAGTGAACAAAACAGCCCGCCTAACTTCAAGATGTATTACATAGACATCAAAACCGTGTGGTATTGGCAAAGATGACACTGAGATCAGTGGCATGGGGAGGACCCAGAAATGAACCACACAAATAAGCCCAACTCTGTACCTTTTGACAAAGGTACAGAGCGATTCAATAAATAAAAGATGATGACTTTCTCAACACAAGGACCAGAGCAACTAGACATCCACAAGCAAAACAAAAAATAAAACTTCAACCGAAGCCTCACATCTTACACAATATTTACTCAAAAATGGACCGCAGATTGAAATGAAAAATGCAGAACTACTAGTAGAAAACTGTCAGAAGACAACCTTACACACAAGAGGGCCAGGCAAAGAGTTCTTAACTTTTACTCCCAAAGCCTGGTTCAGCAAAGAGAAAAATGATCAACTGGACTGCACAAAAATGAAACATTCACGCTCCACCAAAATGTAAATAGCCCTGTTAAGGTGTTAAGAGGGGTTAAAAAAAAAAAAACACTCACTACAGATGGGGAGAAAATATTTGCAAATCACCAAATCTGACAAAATGCTGGTATCTGACATGGTTTTTTTTTTTTTGCTTTTTTTTTTAAATCTTTCAAAACACAATAGTAAAAACCCATGAAGCAGTGAAGTTGAACATCACTCACCAGCAGAAATGTACAACTTGGAAACCACAGTGAAATATCATGACACACCTATCAAAATGGCTAACATGCCAACACCAAATGCTGGTGAGGATGCTGAGAAACGATCACTCGGATGTTTCTGGCGGGGGTGTCAACGGGGCCAGCCCCCTAGAGAACAGTGTGGAAGATGGATCTTTAAAAAAAAAAAAGAAAGAAAGACAACTTGGCAGCTGCCAAGGGGCCCAACCATTGTGGTCTCGGTCCTTCATCCCAGAGAAATGGAGACTTAGGCCACACACCAGAGCTGTTCTGCAGCCACGCAGCCAACCCAACCTGGGCGTTCCGTGGCTGTCCTTTTGTGGATGAAGGGTTAAGCAAACAGTGGCACATCCATGTCTTGAAACAGCACCTGCAGACAAGAGCAGCGGACAGCTGAGACACACAACGGCTGTGTCTCTGGAGCTCACCCCGGGGACTGCCCACCCCAATGCCAACGGGAGGTGCCATCCCAGCCACAGTGCAGGAAGAATAGCCTTGCAGAGACGGAGTTCTGCATCACCAGGCGTTAGGGGTGAAGGTGGGAGGGGCTGGGTGTGACTGCAAGTAGGAAGTCTGTGGTAACAGAACAGCCTGTATCTTGATCATGGGAGTGACTGCGTGAGCGTCACGGCTGATTAAACTGCACAGACCTACACACACACACACACACACACACACACAATGTATGTGCTGTGCACACATGAGTGTGGGTCACACTGGTGCCCCATCTGGAAGAGGCTCTAGCTGGGCGAGGTGTTAGCACTGGGGGAGGGGATGGGTGGCTTGGCAATTTCCTTTGAATGGCTCCTTCTTTCTAAATAAAAGGTTACAGAGAAATGAGCGGGGGAATTGACAGCAAATGTGATGGAACAGACATGGGCAGGTACCAGGGAGTTCACGTCCACTGCTGTTCCGGGAGCGCTTGAAGGCCCAAGGCATTTACACCCTGATTTCGGCCCCTCATAAAAATCTTGAAACCTCAGCATCCTGTCTACCCATCGGCAAGGAAGCAGCCCCAGGCAGGGACCGTCCCTGGGCCAAGGGCTCCGTTTCCCCGGGGTCTCCACGCCCTCGCAGATCCCACCAGCCCCAGACAGAGGACCGGGACCCCAGGCTGATCCCCTTCCCAGCAGTGACCCCGCTAAGAAGAGACAAGGGCTGGAGGGGTGATGCCCACCCCACAGGTCTGGGGGGGTGGGCGGCAGGGACTGGGTGGGTCCCCACATGGTCGGTAGTGGGAGAGAAGAGGCCCCGGCTTCTCCTCCACCTCCATCCCTGTCCTGCCTCAGCCCCGTGCCACCACAGCCGGACACCCCGTGCCACCCACCCCTTCCTGCTCCTGCCTAACCTGGGTCCCCACTGGGTCCCCAACCAAGCGTCTCCCCTTTTCCAGAGCGGAACGCCATCATCTGGCCCAGATCCAGCGCAACGCGAGCCCGTTCTGATGGCTTTCACCTAAACGGAAGACACAGAGGGGTGAGTTGGAGGCAGGGCTTGGCTGGGGCTGGGAGCGGGGCAGACCTGAGCAGCTCGTGGGTGGCCGCCCAGCAGGAAGCCTGCTTGGCCGGCGGCCCCCGCCCCCGTGGTGGAGGTGGAACCGCGAGTGTTCCGTGCGTCAGCGCGCTGGCCCGGGAGCCTTCCCCATGCTCTGGATTTCAACAGGAAGGATGGCAGAGCGCTCAGGGAAGGGGGCAGCTCCGCTTCTCCTGCATCTCCGCTCCCCCACACAAGGCAGCTTCACCTGGCCGGGCTGGGGAGGGCAGGCAAAGTGACGCAGGAGGCCGGCTGAGCAGAGTGACAGGGATAAGGCGCTCAGTTGGTGCTTGTTGACTGCACACGCCCCCTGGGTGCCTGAGGCCTACCAGTGCTCCAGCCCCACAGGGCAGCGCAAGGCTTCCTGGCTCCTGCCAGACGCACATCCTCCTCCATGCCCTCAAAGCCCTTTTGGAAACCAGGTCAGAAGGTGCAGAAGCCTCCAGCCAGTAAGCCACAGGTCCACTGCACCCGCGCGTAGCAGCTGCCACTCAAAATGCAGTTCAACAGCAGGGTTGATTAGCGAGGGAGTCAGCAAGGAAAGCAAGAAGTCCTCATGCCCACAGGTGGCAGTTATCTCACCCCAGTCACCACTCTCAGTCCCAAAAGTCCCAAAGACACATGTCCAAGATGGTGCCCTTTGGCCCTCCCAGCCTGAGGCAGGCACTCTGCCAAGTCCAGTCTTTCTCCAGTGTCTTCGCTTCCTCTCTCTCCAGTGTTCCGAGCTGCTCCGCTTCTCCAAGGCTCTTCACACTTCTTCCACAATGGCTGATGCACAAATCAGCTTCCCAAATCCCCAGGTACCAGCTCCCAATGCCACCTTGCTGCGGTGCCATTCTCTCCACACTGGCTGCTCTTCCGCCGGCCACCATGGCTCCTGGCCACCTCCAGCTCACTGTTGAGGGGGGTTTCCCCTGGCCAGCCCACGTGGGCCTGTTCTCTCAGTCCACCCACTCTAGTCTCCTCCCTTTCTCTTTTTTCTCCTTCCTTTTGTCTGCCTTTTGGCACATCTGGCTTCTTCTCATGGGGTCTTTCTTTCAGACTCCACCCACCGGGGGCATTTTGGCACCCATTTAATTTTCAATACGTCACTACCCCGCATGACTTTTCTGGGGTCTGTTCCGGCCTGGCTCTGTCCACCTCACATTCTGGTGAGACAGGCGCCTCCGAGGTCATGGCCACGGGCTCCTAAGCCCGCTCTGACAGGAACCGGAAATGGCGCCCCTGGTCCATCAACGCCAGCCCCACCTTCCCTCCGGAAGCATTTCCTATCAGCATCCTCACCTCCGCTGGCCTCCCGGAGGGCGTGGCCACAGGTGGGCCGACTGAGGCAGAGTCGCTTCCCAGCCGGAGCAGGAAGGCTGAGCAGGCCGCCCCGAGACTCTGAGCTGCTTCCTGCCACCTCGGCCGCCTGCACGGCCCAGCCGCCTCGAGTGACCCCCGGCCGGGCTGAAGTCTTGGGGAACAGACAAGCAGACTGGCCGCGTGCGCCCCGCCCACAGACATCACCCAGACCTCTCGCTTCCCCGAAGTTTTGTTCCTCACCCCAGCACTTAGGGACTCACCAGATTGTTTCCAAACACATTGCATAATTGCGCACGTATTTATTGAATGCCATCTCTTGAATAGTAAGCCCTCGGTGATATGGAAGAGAACCACAGGCGTTTAAACCCAGCGCTTCCGACAGGCGCGGCTGGGGAAGGGGCTCCTGGAACACTGTCTGGGAGGCATCTAGGGAGGAGGGGGATGCCTCCCCACCTCCCAACCCGTCCTGAGGGCCAGTGGCATCCAGGCCCCACGGTTGGCAGCCACATAGGGGAATTGTCATGAGCGTTTTATTACATAACAAAGAGGCATTATCTCTTCCCTAAGGGATGCTTGGAGGGAGGGCTGGCCCCCTGCTTTCTCACTTAGGAGGGCTTATTGCTCCCCTCTGTGGGCACTTACCATTAGCTTCCTTCACCCTGGGGTGCCCTCCTGAATGAGACACACACGAGCCCCGGCACTCTTGGTGTGACACCCGCTCTGGCACTCTTGGTGTGACACCCAGCACACGTGACCAGATGTGCGTAGGAGCCCAGCAGCCCCGGGAAGAGAGCAGAGTAGGGTGACGGGTGGGGTGTAAGGCAGCAGAGGGTGGGGCTGGGGGCGGCTTCTGAGAAGGGGGTGCTGACCCATGGACTCTGCAGTCAGCAGTCAGCCAGGCAAAGGTGCAGAGCCCGGGGTCAGGCGAGTGTCCTGGGCAGCAGGATCCCAGGGGCAAGTGGCCTTGGGAATGAGGAAGAACATCTGGGGCAAGGTGGGCGGTCTCTGATCCATCACCTCCATGCCGTGCAGCGTTGGTGGAGTCTAGTGATGGGCATTTAGAGCTGTCCCCGGGCAGCTGGAGAGGGTCACTGTGGGGAGGTCGACTCCTGGGTCTGGGGAGCTGGGGCAGGATGAGGGATAGGGAGATCCCGGCGAGGCCAGAAGGCAGATTGCATCTGTGTTCCCTGGCCTGCGAGGTGGTCCGAGGGCAGCGTCACCTCTCAGCGGGCCGAGCAAAGTGATGCACGTTTGGCTGGAGCACAGCAGGTGCTCAATAAGTGCTTGCTGGCTGCACAGGCTCGCCAGGTGCCCACTACCGGGGGCCGTGCCTCGGGCCTGGCCCCACCTCAGCACGAATGTCCTCCGAATGGAATGAGGGTGTGGGGAGGGCCAAGTGGGAGAGGACCCAGATCTGCCCAGCTCAGGCTGCCGAAACCCTCGGCAGCTGGTCCTGGACGGGCCTCGGTTCATTCGCGGCATCTCTCAAATGGACTCAAAGAAAAGCTTGTGTTGTTTCCCTCAAGGCTAA
>PVHY01018404.1:12521-29421 GCA_004024945.1 Uropsilus gracilis
CGATAACTCTGTCTGAGCTGACACCCCCGCTTCTGAGCGTCTGCCTGCACAGGATGTCCAGGGGCGCAGGAGCCCTCAAGCCCGGCAGCCTGGTGTCCCCCGCAGGCCAGGCCCCTGGCGAGGCACGGGGTACGGGCAGGTCCCCCTTGCTTGCCACACCCCGCGCTTAAGATCAGCTCCTCCCCCGACTATCTCCGTTTCCTGCGACACTGAGCCAAGAGCCAACCATCTGGTTCTCTGCTGCCTCAGTTTCCCCATGAAGGATAGTGTCCGTGGAAGAGCCATGAGGGCCCCCAGCAGGCTCTGCCCTCTTCTCTCTGGGCCTCAGTTCCCTCCCCTGCTGAGGAGCGGTTTGGACCAGACAGATCCTGGGTAGGTCTGCAGGGCCCTGGGGAGGAGCCTCTGGCGCCCAGTGTCTGCCCAGCAGTGGAAGCCCGCGGACCCACAGGCCTGCTCTGCCTGCAGCTGCTTGGCGGCCTGGCCCTGCTGCCCCGCCCCTGCAGACCCATGGCCCCGGTGGGGCGCCGGCACCCAGCCCTCTCAGCACACTGGGGTAGGAGCACTTCCAGGGCACACCCGGGCGCCCCACACAGACCGGGCCTCACCGCGCCCCAGCCAGGGCACACCAGGGCCGGGAGGGAACCGCCGAAGCCATTTGTTGCCTCCAGGGGTCGCTTAGCCCCCTCAGGCCACGCTGTCAGCCTGGGCTGCCTGGGCTCCGGGCGTCCCCCCAGGGCCCCGGGAGAGCTGTGCAGGGACCTCTGGCTCCTCACCAGGCCAGGAATGACAAGCCTCTCGGGATGTGCTGTTAGCCGGAGCAGGAAGCCCCCAACGCCCACCCTGCTACAGTCTCCCCGGAGTCCTTGGCCTGGGCTTCGGACGGTCTTTCCGGTTACTTCCAGGGACGAGCCCCTGCCTGCCCGTGTGTGGCCAAATGGCGTGGGTGTGGTACTCGCACCCAAGTGTGGTGGCCCCCACGCCCACGGGGCGGGTGACAGGTGACGCTGGCTCTGCTCGCTGTGTAGACACCTGCGGGGTCAGACTCCGTGCACTGGGGAGGGGGAGGGCCTCTCAGGCCTCGCCTCCCGAGCTCTCTCCGGGGTGGCTCTGCTCCCAGGAGCTGCATCACTCGCCCTATGAGCTCTGCGGCCCCGCACGCCTGTCATGCCCGGTGCCCCGCTGTGTCTCCCCGAGACCCCAAACTCCCCAGTCCAGAGGGCCAAGGCGGGGCTCGCGCAGGCCTTAGGCTCTGGAGGGTCCGGCTTAGATGCCCTGTTCCTGCCCTCTGTGCCCAGCGGGCCCCACCCTCCTCAGCCAGACTCTCAGCCTCGCCCCTCACCCGCTGCTGCTCAGCCCTTCCTGAGTCACGTAAGGGCATGAAGGTCACGCTGGGGTCACTTGTGAGCTGGAGGCTCTGCTCTGCTGTGGGAAGGACCAGTGGCTCTGGGGTTCCTTGTGGGGGGGCAGCAGAAGAAACCGCGGCAATCGGGGGCAGGGCCATGCCAGCCTCCAGGGCCTCCGCCCCTCCTGTGCCCTGCGCCCCCCACTCCCCCGCGCTGGCTTCATGCAGCAGCTCCTTCTCGTCCAGGAGCCATTCGGCTGACACCCTGGACTTTAGAAGCGGAGGCCGGAGGCGAGGGAAGCAGCTGGTTAGCTGAATTCCCGCCAGGACGTGGCGTCCGCACCGGCACGCGGGAGCCTTTGCGATCAGCGAAACACCAGTCCCCTCGAAAGGGAAGGAAATGGGGGCGCGTGCTCCCACCTGAAATGCCCCGGGCACGGCAAGGGGCACAGAGGGGGGCAGAGGCCGTGGCAGGGACGGGCACTGGAGAAGGGGCACAGGCGTGGCAGGGGACAGTCGTGCTTCCTCCTAGTCTCTGGAGATGGGAAAGGGGCCTGGCATGGCAGGGGAATGGGCATGCAGGCACGGGGCCCAGGGGCGGGGGGGGGAGCTTGCTACCCCTTTTCCCTTTAGTCCAGAGAGGCTTCCTGGAGGAGACGCCGTTCTGGCTGCTGGGCCCAAGCCCTCCCCACGCCCCTGGCTTCTCCCCAGTCCTCCTGCTCACGTGGCCCGTTTCCTTGGAAGCCTCCCTTGGGACGCAGGCCCAGGGTGGGGGCCGCCCTTTCCTCAAGTTCCCAGGGCCACGCACCAGCCAGCTGTACAGGGAGTCCTCGGAACAAAGGGACTTCCAGGTAACCAGGCGGGGCCAGGGCGCCCCGATAGCATCAGAAGCTCCGAGTGAGCGGTGGCCCGGGAGGAAGTCGGGGTCACGAAGAAACGCCTGCCACCCGCGCAGCTTTTGGCCTGTCCGCGGCCCCGCGGCCAGCCATGCCCGACGCCCCTCCTCGCCCCAGCCTCCCCCCTCGCTGATCCCGAGGTCAGAAAGGGAGGCCGCCTGCTGGCAGCAGGGAGGCAACATGGCCACCCCCAGGGAGTAGCCTCGGGCCGGGCCTCTGCGGCAGCTTTCGGTGCCGAAGACAGCTGGTCGGCGCTGGGCTTGTGTGTGCGTCCTGGGGCCCGGCAGGCTCAGCGGGGGACTCGCCACCGGCTCCTGTCCAGGTAGGGGAGGGTGGCTTTCTGGGCACTGCCCAGGCCCAGGGCTGGCTGGCCACTTCAGGGGTCTGGTTCCCCAGGGCTGGTCAGGACATGCTTCGTGTGGGGAGGGGCAGCCAGCCTTAGAGCCCTGGGCTGGGGGAGTGCGGAGGGGACACCTGGGCTGGACAAGCCCTCCGGAAATGGACAGGGAGGTCTGCTGGGGACAGTGTCCAACCTTGGCCAGCCTCTGGGCGCCCACCCACCCCGTGGGCTGCTGCAGGGAGCCGAGCACCAGCCCAGGTGGGTGGCTTTGGACATCTACCCAGGGAGCCCTGTGCCTCAGTTTCCCACCCTGTAAAATGGAGGTGGTGACAGAGAGGCCTTTCCATAAGGCTGTCTCCAGGATCCAGGGGACAGCTGTGGTCCCTGGCACTGGCAGGGCTCCCTGGCCGTGAGCTGTCCTGCGCCCGTCACTCCTGACCTGGGCTCCTGCCCCCAACAGCTGCTCTGCTCAGCTCAGAAGGAATGTTGAGACCTCTCAGGGGACCTGCCTGGCTGATAGGTACAGACTTCGGCTCAGCCCCCCCAATCCTGTATCTGCAGGCCCTTCCTCTGGGGCCTGGAGGCCTTGCCCCCCGAGCCCCCGGGGGGTTTGTGTGCGGTACGAGTGACAGGACCTGCCTCGTGGGGCGCCGGTGAGGGTGCAGCTGCACGTGCGGGGCTTGTCCTGCTGCACAGGCTCGGCTTGGGTGTCGCTGTCACCAGCAGCAGCCTGTCACCCACCGCCACACTGCTGTGGTGGTCGCCATTGCCAGGGAAGGGAGGCTCAGAGGGGCAGGGACTGGCCGGCCTTCACCCGGTGACACGGGGTGTGGGAGGACCCAGGCCTGGCCTCCCCGCCCCCGCGCTCGCCCTCACCCTTCACCAGCACCTCGCCCGCCCTCTTGGTCTCAGCCACCCCTCAGCAGCCCAGCCAGGAGCTGTGTTCTCCTTGCAGGACATACCCCAGCCTCTGAGAGCCGGGAAGAGCCCTCAGGCTGTGGGCACGGAGCTGGGCATGCCACAGGGAGAGCTGGCACCGGCCGGGTGAGAGGCGACCTGCCCCTTGTGATTTCCATAGCACCCCTCACCTTCTCCACCATCCCCAGGGACCCCCAGCCAGGCAAGCCTGGAGGGGCAGGGGCAACCTTTGTGGACAGATGTCTGGAAACTGTAGAATTCCTGGCACCCCAAGGGGCTCCTCGGGAAGGGGAGGACTGGCACTCCAACAGCTGTCCCTTGTATGCTGGGGACAGAGCTGGGCTCTGTGGAAACGGGTGTCCTTTGTCCACTAGCAGGTGTCTGCCACCTTTTACCTTCCTGCCTCTGAACTGAGCCCAGCCTGGCAGGGAAGGACAAGAGATAAGGGAAGGCAAGGGAGCAAGAGGATGTGGGGTTCACTTTAAAAAGAGGGAGGCGGTATGGACCTACTTTGTTAGAAGAAATGCTCTGGGAACTGAAATACTTACTTTCATTTATTGAACACTTGCTATGCACCAGACCCTCTGCTACCCACACCCACCTTCATTTACGATAGCTCAGTCATCTTCACTACAGGGAGGAAATATCACTATCCCCGTTTTATAGACGAGTGAAGTAGAAGAGGCTGGTTTATATACCTTTATGGTTTATACTTACGTGTGTACTTACAATCATGTGGTAATCACAAAAGGCCGTCAGATGATACCGCCGCAGAATGACAGTAGATATTAGGGGGTGCTGGGGACTGTGGCACATTGGAAAGAGTCATTCAAATGTGTTTTGTTTTGGTTTGGTTTGGTTTGGTTTTGGTGAGGCATGAAGTATTTGGATTAAAGCGGTTGAGTGTGCTAGTCTTATATATACCACTTGCTGATTTTACATATATTTCTCTATGTGATCCCTATCCAGATTGACGTGTAGCCTATTTCTGGAACCCCAAAACATTCTCTCTGAGGCATTTCAATTTTTTTTTCAAACAATTCTTCGAAACTATCACAGCCTAGAAGAGACTGAGGAGACATGATGACTAAATATAAGGGGCTAGATGGCATCCTAGAACAGGAAAGGGCTTGGGGGAAACTGAGGCTCACTGATCAGATGTGGACTTGAGTTGGCATAAACATCCACGTTGATTCATTCATTGTGCCAACGCACCACGCTAGTGTCAGCAGTCATGCGAGGGGGCTGGATGTGGGATCGGTGGAGACCCTATTCTAGTAGCAGTATTTTTCAGTCTAAACCAAAGGTTTGTTTTTAAGAAAAGCCCTCTAGAGATAAGCACAATACGTCCAGAGCTGGCCTGTGAACTGCCGACTTAGGGCCCCTTGCAGTACAAGACCCTCCTTTTACAGAAGGGAAAACGAAGGCCCCCAAAGGGGAAGCCCCTATACAGCCCTCCCAACCCCGCAGGTCAGTGGCTCAGGCAGGGTCACATGACTGAGAACTCGCCCTGCAGGAAGCTGCCAGCCCCCTGCCCCCTCCAACGCCCACCTCTGGCTTCCCTCTGCATCTTCCACCTAAACCTTCCAGGGCTGCCAGCTGGAAACCACTTCTCCCACTGGCCTCAGCCACAGCGGTGGTCATGGGCAGGGTGTCCTCTTCCCGCCCAGCCAGCCTCAGCACACCTGTAGGCACCCCCAGGTCCAGCACAGGGTCTGACAGGGGTGCTGGATGGAAGGGAGAGCAAAGAAATGGAGGAGAGAAGCAATGAATGCCGGGATGGTGGTTGTGGTGTCAGAGGGAGAAAAGTGTGCCAAGAGCTCAGGCTCTGCAGCAAGATGGCCCAGGGCAAGCCAGGCTCCGTCACTTCCAACCACGTGATCTTGGCCAGGTCACGTAACCTCACCTGAATCGGGCTGATTGCGAGGCCTGCGCCTTGCAAGGCTGCTGCGCGTAAGGACCTGGCTTCGTATGAGGGAGGGCTGCAGCAGTCAGTAGAGAAGAAGCGGAAAGAGCCATGGGAGGTACGATCACGTTGCTTTCCTACCGGCACATGGGGATCTGGACAAAACCACTAGCCCAGGGAGGGGGTGAGAAGCCACACGGTGCTGAGAGCAAAAGGGTTCAGCTCACAGCCCTGTGGCCTTGGGGCAGTCTGTCAATCTCTCTGTGCCTCGGTCTCCCCTGGCTGGGGTACGAGGGCTGGGAAGGCTGTAAGAAGAAGGAAGGAGTTGTCGGTTATCATTGAGTAGTAGCTGGCTGGTACGTGTGGCGGTTAGGATTATACCTGATATGTCGCAACAATCTCCAGCATATACCACGTTCTCTTCGTGGGAAAGGTTTTATGCCAGAAGCCCACCCTTTCTTTCCCCGAAAGAGCCCAGACTCTTAAGAGACCAGGGTGCAAGCATTACCTCCTGAGAGAACCTGTCCAGGCGAGAACCAACCTTAGTGCAGTGGGGGGGGGGGCTGGTGGCCCACTGCCCATTTCCACGGCCTCGCCCACCTCCAGCCAACCCCAGGGTGGGTGGGATTTCCAAACGGTACGAGAAGTCAGAAACCTGGATTCTTATACACAGTCCCCCGATTTTTAAACATTGGCACTTAGTTCAATTTTATTTTAAGCTCTGAGCAAAACAAACAAATTTATTTTAAGCTGGCTGCTCTCCCGAACGGCTGGTTTGCAGCTCCTGCCCAAGGCTGGCCCTGTCAGTTTGCTTCCTTCTCTTGTCCTCCTGCATTTTAGAGGAAAGGAAACCGAGGTCCAGAGAGAAGCTCTTGGAGTTGGGGTGCCTGACCTCTCGGCAGCAGTCAGTTGGGGTGCCTGACCAGCAGCAGTCTCATGCGCTCTCTCTGTGGGGCCCCCCGGAGAACCACGACTTTAGGCTGCATGAGGCAGGAGAGGTCCAGGGGAGCTTACCTGAAGTACGGTGTTTGTGGCCAGATGCTGTTTGCACGAGACACTGGGGTGCCGCTGAGAAAGAAGCAGGGGCCACCCCACTTCCAAAGCTGGAGCAGACATTTGCAGCCTACAGAATCCCGGCTTCACTCCTGGCCCAGAAAGTTGGGGGCAGGAGGCATAGGCGTCCGAGGGGTCCCTGAGTGCAAACAGAGGCGTTAAGGAAAGAAGGGGAGCGGAGTCCAGAGAGAAGCCTGGGAGGGGGCAGAGGGCGCTCGTTGACGGGCTTGTGGGAGTCTGCGCTTGAGTTGCTTTTCGCTTCTGTTGAAAATCTGCGCCTGGTTCCCGCTTCCTGGCCTCGCCCGTGCGCCATTTCCTCTTTTGTAAAATGGGGCAAGAAAGGATAAAAGCCGTCCTCTCCTCCTCCACCTTGGGGTGAGGATGGGGAGAGCTAGCACATGCGAGGATCAAACCGTGAGAAGCAGCCCTCGCTATTGTCCAGGCAGTCTGCTGCCAGCGCCGCGGGAGAGTGCTGCCTTGGCACCCTTCCTGACATGTTCGCTTGACATGTTTGTCGTCTTGGCTTTGTCCAGAGAGTCCGGTGCAGCTACCTCATCTGCCTGCTGTGGGCTGCCTCCCTCGGGTCAGGTTCTAGGCTAGGTTCTTCCTCTCCTTTCCTCTCCCTCAACCCTGTGGAGCCAACACCATCATCATCTTTGAAGACGAAGAACCTGAGACTCTGGGTGGGAGCAGGACTTACCCAAAGTCAGTTCCTACGGGAGGCCATGACCTAGCCCCACTGCCTTCCTGAGCCTCCAGCTTCCTCGCCTGTGAAAGGAGGTTCAGGAGCACCCCACGCCAGGGGCGTTTTGAGAATCTATGAGGTAATGACTTGGAAAGTGTTCTGTCAGCTGCAGATCCCAGCCAGCAGGGCAGTGCCGACGTGAGTGAGGCCTGCAAAAGTCTACATCTGTTCAGGGCTCAAGGCACTCAAGTAGCGGGAGCCCTGGAGAAAGGTCATCTCAAGTGTCTTTTTCTTGGGTGGATTCCAGAGTGCGCCTCTCCCTCCAGCTGACAAGTGCAAAGTTGGCTTCAGCAAAGCTATACTCGAAGCAAGAAACCTCCCGTGGAATGTCCTGGAGGAGTGAAAGAGGTGGGCGCCCGGAGGTCATCCAGGAACAAGATCGTGAAGTCAGGCCCGTGAGATCAAATCTCGGCTCCTCCTCTTACTGGCCATGTGGTCTGCGGCTGGTTAGCTTTCCTCTGAGTCACACATAGAATGTTGTGACAAGGAAATGAGCACAGAGCTGAGAGGCAGCAAAGCTTACGGGTTCACCAGCACCTGAGACCAGTTCCAAGCCCAAGGTTGGAGTTGCAGAGGCTGGGGAGCAGGATTGAAACCAGTCAAGTGGCTCAGAGGAGAAGAGTCAGTGACTCGATTCTGGGAGGGAAGACTGATGAAGCAGGACCTAGCACTACATGTACACCAGAGAGGAACACTTCATGTGGGGCTGAGCAGAGCACGTGCACTGAAGGGGAGCCACCGTGCTCTCAGAGGCTGGCTCCCAACAGGTGCAGAACATCACTTTACAAGCTGAACATCCCTACCCCTTCTGCCCCCTTCCCACCCCCTGGGTCCTCCCGCCTTTGCTGTCCAGCCCCAGTGTCACCTCTGTGATGCCTCGAGGAACACAGTCCCTGTCTGGCTGTAAGTCCAAACTCTGCCCCTCTGGCTGGGTCACCTGGGGCTAGTACCTCCCCTTTCAACCCTGACTCCCCCCTCCTGTATATGAGCGAATGCCACCTCCCCCACAGCGTCTGTAGGAGGTGGGGGTGGTGTTTATGAAAGCATCCCTCATGGCTTCTGACACATCGTAGACATTTTGAAAGTGGCAGCGGTGACTGCCGTTGTCCCCACGGCGACCTCGGGCTCCTTACTCCCCCCAGACTAAAGTCCCTAAGGCATTTGCCATTTATCGGCGCATCTCAGCTGAGACCATCCAGGCATCTGGGCTGAACACATCTGTGACAAGTGTCACCTCTGTTCCGCCAGACTCTTCAGTTTGCACACTGACTGGACATGGCCGGAGTCAGGGGACAAACCGCCCTCGATGACTGGCAGGTCCCTGCCATGCGCTTGCTGGGGGTTGTCGGTATCTGCAGAAGCTGAAGAATCAGGGCTCTCTGGTCTGGGGACCCATGTCTGATTTTCAGGAATGGCCTGGAAACTGCACCACTGCCTGCCTGGTCTTTCAGGGGCCTTCTCTGCTACCTCTGGGCCAGGCCAAAGTCCTGAGAGGTGGGAATGACCGCCTCCTGTGGGACGTGTGTAGGGGCTGGGCCAGGAAGGGCAGAACCACACCACCGTGGGGTTCTGGCACTGGGGGCGCAAAGAGGGGCGGTCTGCCCATTTGTCTGCATGCCCAGAATCTGAGCGGGTCTTAGACAGAGCCTGCCCAGTGTTGGCTAACACCCACCGGCCCTAACACAGCACAGACCCTCCTCTGGAGGCCTCCTCAGGAGGCCTCCTCTCCAGGGCTGGCCGGGGCAGCAGCGGGTCACTCCTGCTTCTGGGGCCGCCATGCTTCCACGTTCAGCCGAGGGCCCGGAGTGTGGACCCGCCGTGGTGGAGCCCAGCCGCCCGCCTCCAGGCCCATGGAGGTGTGTGCCCTGCAGAGATGCGTGGTCTGGGGCCGCGATGAGGCAAGATGGCGAGGAGTGGTCTCTACGCCCCGGACGTCCAGCCCCATCTTTCCCTGCTTTCATTCAGGACTTCTCCCCTGTGGCCACAGAGGGTCCACCCAACCTCTGTTTCCCGGCGCGGTCCTGAGTCTGAGCATCCCACCGACACCCACCCCTCCTGCCCACTCCTGGACTGACTCCCACCCCCACCCGGCTCTCCCTCTGGGCCCCTGAGCTAATTACAGGCTTCCCTAAATCAGTCTAAGGAAAAGCTAATTAAATCAGGGCCGTTACCAGTTTTCTGGCCGAGGGCAGAGGCACGACACCACTTCCCTTCCCGGAGCCTGAAACGGCGGCCACAGAGCCCTTTGCGGCTGAGAACGGGGTTTTCTCTCTTGGGGCTGAGATGGACTCTGCGCCGTGCCAGGGTGATCAGTGGGATCTGGCTGGGGCTGGACGGCTGGTGTAGCTGGATCCGTGCTGGAACTGCTGCGGGAGGGGACAGGTGAGGATGTGACCGTGTCCTGGCAACCCTGCACTGTGCTGAGGGCCCTGCCTCCTCCCTTAGCCGCTGGGGGTCTTGGGGGGCACCAAACCCTGCATCCGTCCTCACGATGCTGTTCATGTGCTAGGTGAATGCCCTCCGGCAGGAGTCCCCACCCCTCTGTGCCTCAGTTTCCTCATCTTCCAGTGATGGCTTCTACCTGACAGAATGGCCCAGAACTAAACGAGGTGACTTACAAAGTGGCCAGCATGCAGGGAGGACTGGACCGATGTTTGTTGAGTGACTAAGTAATGACAACTTGCCTGGCGCGATGCCACTGACAGGGTACACGGCTGAACACAATCTGTTCCCATGTCCATTGCGAAGCTCCTGATCATGACCTGGAGCAGTCATGGACAAGGCGCCTACGTTCCTAGAATGTGACGTGAACAAGTGTGTGGCGTGCTCCCCCCCCTTGAGGTGTGAGGGCAAGAGAAGTCAGAGGACTTGGGGTGGAGGGTGCAGTGGAGGATACACGCACCCCACAGCCCCAGTGCCACTCACCTACCAGCAGACCTGGCTCTTCTTTCTTTTTCCGGCCCTGGCATCCCGCTTTGCACAGAGGAGCACCCTATTCAGAGCCCCAGCTGGGATTCTCGGCCCCTCTGCTCCGGTCCCTCATTAGCCGCATCCCTGCACACCCCCCCACACACACACAGGGCAGTCATCCCAACCAGCATGTGGCCCTCAGGGTTTGCTCCCACTTCACTGCAGTGACTGGAGCATTCAACCAAGAAAGGAGACCCCCAGAGGCCAAAGGCAGGGAACAAAGAGGGGGAGTCCCCTCCAGTTGTTCAGTCTGAAGTCCAGCTTGAGTCCCAGCTGTGTGACCTTGGGCAAGTTACCTAACCCTTCTGGGCTTCTGCGAAAGGGGCGTGCCTGCACCAGGATGCCCCTCCCAGGCGTGTCGTAAAAATGACATGTGTTCATTCGTGCCCAGCGCTCAAAAGGACCTGGCACATACTTGGCGTGCCCGAGCCGCCATCATCATTTGTGTTCTGGCACGACGTGGTCTGCCTCTTGGACAAGGACGCCTGGACTCAGCACGCCCAGCCCGCCGGTCCCAGGGCTCCCAGCCACAGGTGAGGCTCAGAGAACAGCAGCTACTCGGCCACAGAATGAACTCTCTACTTCATGCCCCCCCAAGGGAAAGTGGGGCGGGGCGGGGGGGGGGCCCGAGGAGGCCAGGCCTCTCTCAGCGGAGTCAGGAGGAGGCTATAAATACGAGAGACGAGGGGCTCGCTAACTAGGCCAGGAATGTGTGTTAGCCATTGAGGTCAGAGCCGTCACAGCCGGGCAGGAGCGAGCGCTCCGGGTCCGGGGAGAGCCAAGCCAGGCCGAGGAGGAGGGCTCGGCCAGGGCCAGGAGCACGCTCAGTGCAGGGCACAGACCAGGTCCTGGGTGCTGGGCCTGGCTCCCTGGGCGGAGGCCGCGCGGCAACACCCACAGGCCCCACCCGGCCCACCGGGGGCATGAGCGTCGCATCCTTTCTATTTCAGGAGCTGCGCGTTTATTTTCATGCGTTAGGTAGGGGAAACGCACAACTGGCAAAGCAAACCCAGGATCTGTGGCTCTGAATGCTTAATACTAAGAGGCGGATCTGCGTGTCCACAGGGGAACTGATTTAAAGGAAAATGTGCAGGCCCCGCTACACCCGAAGCCGGCAGGCCTCGTTCCTGGGGGCCGGGCTTCTGCCGGCAGGCGACATGCTAACCTCCTTCGAGAGGGGTCCCAGCGGCCTTCTCAGGCTCCCACCCCGCCCTGGCTTCACCCTCCCCCAGACAGCTCAGGCCCTTGCCACGCCCCACCCCCCTCTTGTGACTGCTCTGCCTACCACCTGACAACTGGCAAGGGCCAGGCAAGACGAGCTCCTGGTGGGCACCTCCACAGGCTGAGCGGTGCCAGCCCCAGCCCTCCAGGCTGCCCAGCCCCATGGGTCCAGGGTCATGCCCCCCAGGGCCAGGACCGCTGCGCCCTCTACTGTAGGATCGCCTGCCCTTGCTGCCCGCTGTGCCCAGCTCGGTGCCTGTACCAGGCGCAGCCCAGGAGCAGACAACGGTCACATCCTGAGCCGGTCACATCCTGAGTCCGTGCCAAGCACAGCAAGCAGGTGCTGCTGGCCCCCAAGGCAGCCCCGCCCTCACCCGTCAGAGGGGACTGGTCTCCTCCCCCAGGGCCCTGACTCCACCCAAGGCTTCCTCTGCCCAGAGCCTGGCACGGAGATGGAGATGCCGGCTCTGGCCATTCGCATCACCGGGCTGTCGTCCTTGCCAGGGGCCGGTGGCTTCCAGATGCTGCAGGGAGTGCGGGACTGAGCAGAGCCGCCTGGCGTCTGCCGCCCGCTGAGTCCCCGGCACCTCGTCATCCACCCTCTCGTTCTGAACCTGGGGAAGCTGAGGCCGCCTGGCCAGCCTGCCTCCAGGGTCCCGGACTCCGGGCAGGTCCCGAGTCCTGCTGGCTCCCCACTGCTTGCCTCACCCCTCTCCGCATGGCCGGCCCGGAGGTGGGGGGTGGGGGGTGTCGGAATCCCAGGCGGCGGCCGGCGGGCGCGTTCCTGGCTCACCCGGCGGGCCGGCGAGAGCCTGGTTCTGCAGCTTCCCCCGGTAGGTAGGAGCGGAGGTGACCTTTGTCATCTGTTATTTTTAGCCGAGCCTGCGAGGAATGGTAAAACCTGTATGGGAGCGAACTATAAATAACATGCCTGTGGCGTTTTTTTTTTAAAAAGCACATCTGAAAACGGCGGCTCGGAACGGGCAGCGCCCTTCCCGGCATGCGTGTGGCCCGCCCCCCAATGTCACCGACGCCGCTGCGGGATCGTGCGCCCAGCCTGCGCCGTGGCGGGGGTGGGGGACACACACCTCCACCCTGCAGGCGAGAACATCCGGCGCGGGGTCAGTGGCCGCGGTGCTGGCGGGCGCCCAGCGCACAGGAAGAAGGAGCAGGCCGGGCCCCCGCCTGCTGGCGGCCCCCCCATGCAGCTGGCGGCCGCGCCGAGGGGGCGGCAGGGTGGGCGCTGTGGCTGCAGCCTCTGGCCAGAGTCTGAGCCGGAAGGTGGCGGCCGGGTGCTGGCGGCGGACAGCAGGTCACTGGCCGACAGTTTCCCAGGGCCGTGCCGCACCAGGTCACCTCAGGTGACGCTGAAATCCCCTCGGGCGGGCCGAGCCGGGATGCCCAGCAGACGCTGGGGCAGGAGAGTCAGAGAGGTGTCTCTGGAGCAAGCGTGCCATGCCAGGCGGGCAGGGGCGGGGGGGACGGTGACGCCAGCGCAGGCGGGAGTCCCTAGGCCGGAGGACCAGCGCTCCGGCACGGGACTGGGCTCCTACCAGGACCAGCCGTGCGCTGGGGCCACTGACTGGCCGGCTTTTCCCAGTGCGTGCCAATGTCCGTGGTGTGAACATTCCCACTGGTGGATGCTGAGCTGCCAACTGCTCTCACCGGCCAGGACAGCAATCGCAGCACCCCTGGGTGGCACCAGCACCCTACCGCCCAGGGGAGCTCCCTTACGTCCTGCTTGTTTCCAGGGAGGAGAGAAGGGGCTTATGGGAAATGATCGCCCATTGGGCCTTTACCACAGCAGAGTGTTTTGCCTGCCGTATCTCGGCTCATTCTCAGTTCGCTACCTTAGAGGGAGATGAGGTCGCCACCTTCCTGATGGAGAAACTGAGGCTCAGAGAGAGGAAATGACTTGCCCAAGGCCACACAGCCAGGAATGGTGGGGTCTGGATTTGAACCGAGGTCTGTGTGACTCCAGCACCCATGCCCCACCCATGTGCCACCCATCCCCAGTCCAGGTGGTTCTGGGGCTGGAGCTGGGGCTGGGTTCCAGGCGGGGGACCATGAAGGAAGGCCCAAGAGGTCGGACACTGCCTTCCCTGCCCCCAGACAGGGGCATCCCTTGACACCCCACAGGACTCCCCAAACCCTCCTTCCCTTCCCTGCGACTGAGTGTCCTCCTCCACAGCCCATTCCCGCCAGCAGCCCTGTGGCCGGTTGTAGCTGCTCGGCTGGTGCCAAGGAGAAAAGCCACCAGCTTTCCCTCAGGCCGTCTCTTCTCACTTAAAATCCAAGACCAAAGGCCAGATTTTCTACCACTTACAGCAGTGTCTCCCCTTTGCAGAGCAGAGAAGCCGCAGCTGCCCATGCTGCACACCCACTGTGTGCCACGCCGCGCACCCACTGTGTGCCGCGCCGCTCATACGCACCTCCTGACTCCTGTGTTCGCGGGTGTTATTATTCCCATGGCACAGATGGAGAAGCGGAGGTTCCACGGCCAAGGGACTGACTCAAGGGCACCCAGGCTCTTTGGTCCCTGAGCCCCTGACCTGCTGCGCTGTGTCCCCCAGAAAGAAACAGTGCCTTTAGGAGTCTGGCACAGGGGCGCGTGCCTGTAAGCAACAGCTTATGGAGTCGCGGTGGGGTCTGGGGAATCACGGTTCGAGTCCCACCTGGGGCAACACAGCGAGACCTAGTCCCAAAAAATGGCTGGGCGTGTTGGCATGTGCCTGTAATCCCAGCTACCTGGGAGGCTGAGGCTGGGGATCGCTTGAGTCCGTGGTACCCCGGGCAACGTGAGCCTGCAGTTCCACGGGCAAAAATAGCAAGACTTAGTCCCAAAAAATGGCTGGGCGTGTTGGCATGTGCCTGTAATCCCAACTACCTGGGAGGCTGAGGCTGGGGATGGCTTGAGTTCTTGGTACCCTGGGCAATGTGAGCCTGCAGTTCCACGGGCAACATAGTAAGACCTGGTCCCAAAAAATGGCTGGGCATGTTGGCGTGTGCCTGTAATCCCAGCTACCTGGGAGGCTGAGGCTGGGGATGGCTTGAGTTCGTGGTACCCCGGGCAACGTGAGCCTGCGGTTCCACGGGCAACATAGTGAGACCTGGTCTCAAAAACAAAAGAAACGGTGCCTTTTATCTAAGAAGGGGCTGCCGCTCACCAAGATGTTCCCCATCCTTCTTGGATGTCGGTGCTGCCAGCTGACACCAGGGAGGTGTCAGGGAGGCGGGTGAGGAGGGCAGACTCAGGACAGCAGGCCCCCAGCCCCTAGCGGCGGTCCCCCGGGCCCCTGGTCTTGTGCTGGTCCCGCCGGCCAGGCAGTCCCCAGTGAGCTTGCGGTGGGAGAGCTGGCCCAGCGGGAGGGCCGCCCCATCCACGGAGGGCCCGCAGTGAGGGCCCCAGGGCGTGTCCTCAAGGGCACAGCGGTCCTGGTGAGGGGCACAGGCCTGTGCACCTGCTGCTTGCGGTCACGCTGAGGAGCTGGGTGCAGAGCAGAGCAGAGCCACACAGCGACAGGGCTTCTTGCAGACTGAAGGGGTGCCCCGGAGCCGTGCCAGCCTCCTAGCCCTGGCCTGGCAGCAGGGTGTGCAGGCCACGTGGCTGCCCTCTGGGCCCAGGCACCCTGGCTGTAAGGAAGGGCAGGCCCCCGAGGACTTCCCAAGCCCGGTCCTCAGGCAGATCCCACAGGACATTCCCTCTGGGAAGGACAGCTTCCGAACCCCCGGAGCTATCAGCACTGCCTGCCTCCCAGGAAGCAGGCCCCCTGCCCAGCTGCCTCCTGGGCCCAGCTCGGGCCCCAGGCTGCCCGCTCTCTCCACCATGCGCTGGGTGTCCTGGCAGGCACAGACCTCCCCAGCCCGACAGCTTGGCTCAGCCACCTGAGCCCTCTGGCCTCCACCCCACCCTCTGCAACGTGGGGCTGACACTGCCTCCAAGGGCGGACAGCAGAGGCACTGGCACGTGGGGCATCTCACGACAAGCCACATCGACCCCAGGGAGAGACGGGCATTACCTCCCGCTCCTGGCCTCGGTTTCCCCTTCTGTCAGGTGGCTCCGCTCAGCTCCCAGCATCCATGGGCCTCTGGGCTGTCTCCTGGAGGGTCTCGTCCTCCCGGCCTTGGCTCTGTGCAGGGGTCCCCCCGTGCGGCCCCCTTCCCTGTGGGACCAGGGCAGCCTCCGCCATGACTGCTGCCTGTGGAAGGGGCTGGCACCTTGCGGCCCACAGCGCTGCGGCTTCTGCCAGGTGGCAGGGCCTCGCCGGCCCACGCCCCGCATCCTGCTGAAGCCTTAAGATTCTGCCGTCCGCTCCCATCCCTGTGAGGACGCCTGTCACTTGGCCCTCAGGCCCCAGCCCACCCCTCCAGCCGCTGGGGGCGCCCTGCGGTTCCCCGAGGACTGCTCTTTCTGGCCTCGGGGCCTGGGCGCATGAGTTCCTCGGTCCCTGAGCTCTGGCTCAGAGACGCTGGGCCCTCCTGCTGTGTGCCCCTGGTCTCTGCCCCTTCGCTCCAGCCCCCGTGTCCACCATAGCGGCCGAATGTCCCCTCACAGCTGTCCCGAAGCTCTTGAGCAGACCCCTGCTCTTTCCTGCTCACTGCTATAGCCGTGGTGTTGGCCGGACCCTGCACGTAGTAGGTGTTCAGGGACATTGCTGGACCCGTCGGCGGGTGGATGGCAGGCGGTGGGGGGCACCAGGCCCAGTAACACACGAGGAGCCTGAGGTCACAGACCCTGGCGCCGTGTCACGCACACAGCGGGGCACCGAGATTTAAGCCAAGCCCGTGGGCCCAGCTCCCAGGCTCCAGACGCCCACTCCACGCCCTGGTCACCTTTGGGTGCCATGGAGGACTCACAAGACCCTCCGCATCCCAGAGAGGGGGGCTTGAGTGACAGGACAGAGCTTCAGTCCCTCGCGGCCCCCAGCGGCTTACAAGCTCGCGCGACACCAGTGCAGCTCGGAGCCGTCCAGGGAAGACAGGCTCTACCCGGAACCCCGGGCTCATCTCTCACCAGTCAGTGGGGAGGGTCGTCCGCATAGAGCAGGAAGAGGGGGTGAGCGTGTGATGAGGGGAGCCCTTGGGCACAGGCGCGCAGTCTGTAGACAGGTGCCACGGCCCTGCGGCCACCATTGTCACTCCGGTGACGCGCGGCAGCCGGTGTGGCCAGGTCTCCCGCCCCAGCCTGCTGTTGCTCACAGTCCCAGCAGAGCCCCCCACCCGGCAGCCGTGGGCTCTCAGATCGCCGCACCCCCAGCTGTCACCCCTCCGCGCCATCCTTGCTGGGAGCCCTCTCCCAGGGACCCGGGCCTCCTCGGGGAGCACAGCCAGAGACGCGCAGCTGTGCAGCCGACAAAGCTGGGTGTGCACAGATGGTGCCGGCCGCGGCCGTGCAGCCCTGGGCAACCACTCGCCCTCTCTGGCCTGCTCCTCGATGCTCACTTGAGAGCTGATGGCCCCAGATTCTCCTGGGGAGAGGTGAGGAGCCAGTGGCAGCTCATGTGCCCGG
>PVHY01018405.1:0-23075 GCA_004024945.1 Uropsilus gracilis
CCTCCTCAACTCCCAGCATACCCACATTTCTCTATGGAAAGTGCTCCTATCTATCATCTAAGCCAAGCTTAAAAATAGTTTCTCATCACAGACTTTGGGTCCCTTTCTCTATCCCTCTCAGTCCCCTTGCAACCACCACTTGCAGGTTACTGCTCACTCTGTCACTGTAATTTCTCCACCTGTTCTCCCGCTGGCACCTGAGTGGCATGGTCATGGAGGGGGGCATACCAAATCCTTGGAGTCTTCGTGATTCCTTGTGCTAGACAAATATCTTCAATCATTCTTAAACCTTTTTTTTATTGTAGCATCCTATCCAAAGAGAAACTTGTACATATTCAGATGGTAAAGCAGCGTTGATTTTCATAAGCTGGGCACATCTTTTTAAACAGTTTCCAGATCATGGAGATTTATTCCCAGCACCCCACAAGTCCTTTCCATGCCCCTCCGGTCAGAATTAGGATTTATTTCAGTTTAAAGTGAAATTAGTGCTTATGCAAGTTCTTCAGAACTCATCCTTCCTTTCATTTTTCATTGCATGACCACCCTAAATATGTCAGAATAACATTAACTAGGTAGCATGATAGATACATTTATTCATATTAAAAGTAAGTGATGAGTATCTTTGTAGAAGATAATATTTGGAAACAAAGATGTTGATAAAAAAAATGCAGGTGGACTTGCTGTGGCCTGTTGGTTATTTACTGTTCTATCTGTTTATAATCTGAAGAGATAAATGAAGTATGACTTGGGTTTCTGAAAACCAGGAACCTGTACAATCTCTCATACATCTCTGCATTTCCTACAGGAATCCTCTCCTCTCTGAAGATGGCACTGTCTGTACCCAGTGACTCAGCATTGCGTGTGTCTATAGAACACTGTGGATCCCACCCAGCCCTCTTTCTCATAAAACTCGTCCATTTTCTGTCCACCACCAGAGCTCGCTCATTGGCCTTTTCCTTTCCTTTTTTAGATACACTTGTCTCCCCTATACTGGGCAAAAAGCAGACTCATTTGCTAGGTCAGATGTTTGTGGCTTTGTTGTCACATCATGCTTACCTCACCAGCTGCTCCAAAAGTTAGTGGCATCAGGCAACAGTCTTTTTTTTTTCACCCATTATCTGCGAATTGGCTGGGGGCTGACTGATACAGGTTGAGTTTTGCTATGTGTCTTCTGAGCTGCAGGTCTTTCATCTTCCTTGAAATAATAGGCTAAGCACCTCCTAGTTTGTCTCTGAAAATGGATTTCTTAAAAATCCAAGAAATCTGAGGGGAAGCATTGTTGCCTCCTAAGCTGAAACTCCGAACCGTACATTGCACTTCACTCAAGGTTCCATCCTCCAGAAATGTACAATACACAGGACCTTGCAGACAGCAAAGTATTGCATTCCGGTTGCACGGCTTCGAATGCCCATCAGAGGACATTTAGGTAAAAAAATAATTTCTAATAGTTTGAACTTTCTAATAGTCTAGAACTTTCCTGTGCCTTAGACCAACGCAAGTATGTTTGCATCACTTTTACCTACACTACAGTAAACACATGAGCCAGGGTCAGGGGTTAGGGGTGCCTACCCCCTGCACAACCAGTTATCTGCTTCTAACTCTGAAAAGCTCATCTACTAATAGTCTCCTACTGACTAGACTATTGACTAAACTGTTAGAGTGAACCCATTTTGTATGATGTACCACATTCTTATGATGAAGTAGGCTAGAGAAAGAATTGTTACTAAGGAAAGCATACAGGAGGGGAAATTCTTCATAGCACTGTACTGTATATATTGAGACCCTGAATATAAGTCATCTGTGCCCAGGAAAACTTGTATAGAAGTGTACCTACATAGCTTAAACCCATGTTGTTCAAAATCAATGATGTATTTTCCAGGAGTGAAAAGATACTCACATCAAGGAAGAACCTATTTTGTTCTGTTTAAAAATGTACAGAAAATCACATCAGCAATGGCAACAAACCCTGGTTGTGATACTTTTATTGCCAATAACATCTCTGTCTGCTTGGGTGTGTGTTGCGCTCGTGGTGAGTCTGCGCTATCAACAAGCATCTCATGTCTTTATTTTATGCTCCAGATATGTTACACTGGAATATTTGCGTATTTGAAGTCAATTGATTATTTCTTCTGTTTGTCCTTATTACTGTTAAGGTAGAGAGCTATTTTACATGTGTACTGGTAGGTTATATGTAAAATACATGTTATTACTAGTTTTTACCCTACTACTAGGATGGCTGTTATCTATATTTTAGCACTGGGTGTAGCAAACTACTTTATATTGGGGATTGGGGCAGTAGCAGGTTACAACACAGGGAGGTTGCTTCCAGCTGGCCATGGTGTCTGAAGGAGAGATGTCTTCTTTGTGACCCATGCCCCTGATCTCCCAGCACTGGGGAAGAAGCTAGAAGTTGCGCAGGCCTGCCTACAGAAGTGGTGTCTGTTGAGAGTCTACAGCTTTTATCATCATTCTCCTGAGGCTACTGCTGGAGCCAGCTGCCTGGGGATGTGGGCTGTGAAGGCATCGAGATGTCATCTAATTTTGGTGATGATGGGTAAGAACAGGGAAGCCGGGAGAAGACATGAACAGATGGCTCCAAGATGGCTGCTTCTACCGCTGTGGGAGCTGCGTGGGAGAAGCTGCTGTTTTCTCGCCAAGCCTGAGGTTGCTGCCAGGCTGTGTTTCCTGGGGGATTCCCCTGTGGAAACCTCCTGTGTGTGAGAGTGGGATCCCTGTGAATTGCTGCAGGAGAGGCTCTGGGAAAAGAGGGAGCAGTGGAAGCTTGGTGGCCCGTCTTGGCCCCTCCCTCAAGGATAGGAATTTTTTCTTATCAGCTGGAACTGGTGAGAGGGTGATTCAGAAGAAATAAATCAGAGGACTTGGAAATAGCAATCAGGACTGAATAATACATAGGCTGCGCCTGTGCCTTTTAATGCAAAGTTGGAGTATTTATAAGGACACCACACCCTTTATCACTGGCCTACAGAAGACAGTTGTTGGGCTGAGCGCCTCATTTATCGATAAATGCATTACAACTAATTGTTTTCCCAAACAGTCATTACTGTGAGCCTGAACAGGCAGTGATGGTGCTTGCCTTCTAGGGTTCGGGTGTGTATACACAAAGAGGTTGACTGTGTTTAATGACTGTGAGTACAGACACACGCACATACACGCACATACACACACACACGTGTGTGTGTGTGTGTGTGTATTTCCAAACCAACGAAGGTTAACACCCGCCTGCCAGTAGCCTGAGGAGAAAGCCAGTGATTAATATAATTGAATGTGAGACTCGGCAATGAAGGCTATCTTGTCCCTGCAGGATTTATTATCAGCATTGATTTGATTCTTTATCTTCGATTTTGACACCAACAAAAACCAGCAGCCATGGAAGACTGGAAACCCTTTGAGCTCCACTGGAACTCACACAGATGAGACCTGAACCAGATATTTCACAAGGGACAGCTAATTCCTTTGCTCCCATTTTTTTTACACTCCCCACTCTCTTATCACTCCTGTATTATGCAGTTGCCCTGCCAATGACCGTATCAGACATCTGGTATACCATCGCATTGCATTTACTGAATTTCTTAAGTAAGATCAAAAATAGCTGTTCATTCTGTATCTGATTTCTAGCTTAGATTTTTTTCCCTTAGTAGATGGTTTTAAATTTGGACGCTGCAAAATTTAAAAAGTCAGGTAATGAACTATCTTTGTATAAATTAAAATATAATAAAATGTGTCCTGGGGGCTTCATTGAAGCCATAGGGCTTCAATGATGTTCTTGAAGTTACAGCTCCCACACCCCTTGATGGCAATGTCAGCTTTTCTTTTTGCCTGTATGTGTAGGTCTGTTGGGGGGAGAGGGCGATATGTGTGTGTGTGTCTGTCTGACCTCATTTCCTCTTGCTGGTGATGATGGGTTGTGGCATCTTTGCTCCAGAAAAAGTGACAATGTTAAATCATTCTCTGCTTGTCTGCTTGGTGGGGGGTGGTGGGGCTGGTGGGGTGGGTTCCTTTCTCCCCTCCTGGGATAACTAACTGCTGATGTTCAGTCTGGCTGACATATGACAACACAAAACTCTCTCTCATCTAGGTTTCTGCTGACTGACAGGATTAAGAATCAGGACGTAGAGTCTCTGGCCAGCTGCTGTGCACATCCTCAACCTGAGGCCATTTGGGTTTACATCGAACAGAGCTCAGCTTACTTCCCAGTTCTTGGTCAGAGGGATTTATTGCCATCTTTTCTGGTCATATCAGAGTCTCCTTTTCACTCAAGCTGAACTTCTCATTCAAAATTCCAGAACTAGTATGAGGCTGTACGTTCTTTAGGTTAACAAATGTTTTTATCTCAGAAGAGTGAAGATGGGAGGTAGTGACTAGATATGAATTCTGGATCCTGGTTGACTTTTTAAAAGTATGTCAAAAGACTCCACATAATCAACCCTGTCAGCAAATGGGTCATAATGCTATTTTATTTGTAAGCTTCTCAGTGAATTCGTTATATTAATTAATTATAAAATTAGTAAATATGTATTTGCTCTATTCTTTATTAGGATAACAAGAAAAGAACATGTTTCAGGTCATGACTTTATTATTCAAACTGCCTTTTATATTAACTGGAGATGAATTCTGGCTATTTATTTGTTAGTCTATTAGTCCATAAGCTATCAATGTTGCTAAATGAAATAAATGCTGCTTCACAGGATATAATGAAAACAAGCATCAAAACGACACTCCAGTGTAGCCCTTGCTAGAGCCCTTACAAGGACACGTTCCCATGGACTATTTAGAAATTGTCCTTCAATAGGCACCAGAAGATAGTACCTCCCTTTCCTTCTTCACAGGAAATGGGGAAATAAATGAGCGAAAAATTAAAAATGTTTTTAAAATGATAGAGAGCTTTCAGCTCAACTTTAGTCAACAAGCTGATCATCTCCCTTGTGCAAGGACTATGCTTCACTGATGAGGAAAAATAGGTGGGCAGGATACAGCTTGGGGTACCCACACACAGACCCAGAAGGGGAACTCAGACTAAGTGCTGTGAGGCGGAGTGGGAGTCCAGTGGAAGAATCCAAGCCCACAGACACTTGAAGGTGGCAGCAACACAAATATGCTTGAGATGGGGATTCTCAGTCTTAGTGCTGTTGGCACTGGGAAGATGACTTTGTTGTAGAGGCCTGGACTGTGGAGCGTAAAATGGTTAACAGTCCCCCTAGCCTCTGCCCACCTGTTGCCAGTAATAGTGTTTCCTCTTGTCATCACAGCCCAAAATGCCAGGGCATGTTGTTGAATGTCCTCAGAGTAGTAGAGAGAGTCACAAAGTGCCCCCCCCCCAGTAGAGAACTACTGACTGAAGGAGTAGAGAGAATATCCCGAAGCAAGTGCTTTTGGGATGAATCTTGAAGAACAGGTGGGCTTTTATTGGGCAGGCAGAGTGATTGGGGTGTAAGGTAGATGGGGAATTGTTGGGGTGTGCAAGTGATCCTGCTGATCTCAGGGAGAGGCTGGGCTCGGGGACCTGTGAGCAGTGATGGCAGTGGGGGTGGACAGGGCAGCAGTTTGGGCTCAGATACTCCCCTTTAGAAGGATGAACTTGGATCAGGTCTGTAGCCTTAGAGGAGGGATGGTCTTGACCTAGAGACACCCATTCCCATGGCGATTTCATGCACAGGAACCCCCATCCTTGGTTCATTCTGTAAGTGGGGAGCCCACACGTATTTATTGCATTTCTGCTAAGTGTGGCTGCTGCTCCAGCTGCTGGAGGCAGAACAGTGGTTACAAGACAAAGTCTCTTCTCATGGGGTGGACATTCCGGGGGAGGGGAGAGGGACACAGCAGGAAGAGACAAGCAATAAACAACTGAAGACAAAACTATGAGAAGTTTAAAATAGTTCTTTCATAGGACGCAGTCAAGCAGCAGAACACGAGTGATGAAACTCACAATAAAGTAAAACCTTCTAACCCAGTTGCAATGAAATTGCCTTGGTGACAGCATCTGTTAGCACTGTCATACCACCATGACCAGAAATAAAGGTGAAGAGTTCTTGGTTTTCTGTTGAAATGTGGACATATGATATGAATACGTCTTTGTAAGTTTATTCACTAGAGTGGGATTCGACTTGTATGGCTACTGGGACATTAGGACAGCTCCTTTCAAAATAGGGTAAAATTTGTCTTGTCTGTTTGTTTTCCCTCTATCCCTCCTATAAGTGAGACCATCCTGTATTTCTCTTTTTCTTTCTGGATTATTTCTGCTAGTGTGATTTCTTCTAGCTCCATCCATGTGGCTGCGAATGACACACATACACACACACATATGTGTGTAATCAAATTAAAATAGAATAGGGTAAGATTATAAGGAGATAAACAAGGAAGGCGACTAAACCTGATGGATTTGAACTCTCACCCGCTGTGCCTCCAGACACTTGCTATTGCGTTTTCATCCCAACCTACATCCAGGCCGCCATCACTCTGGTCTGGAGTAATACAGCAGCTTCCTTGCAGACCTTTTGGTCTTTCATTTTGTCCCTCTTCAATCATTTCTATGTTCGTGAAACACGAAACACCAGCCAATGCCCGTGTGACAAGTTCCCGTTGATTCCCCACTCCTTCAGATCTGTGACCAGCAATATGTGTGACCCCAGAGAGCTCCCTTAGTTCCTGATCCTTCTTCCCCTCTGCCTTCCCTGGGGCTTTCTGGCGGCCTGGAGCACTCACCTCCCCTTTCACCATCTTGCTCATCTGGCTGACTTGCTCTGCTCCCTCAGGACTCACCTGAGATACTCTGAGGAGTCTCGCTTGTCCCCCAGTGTGCTGTGGGGCACGTTGCTGTGTTTTGTGAACCTTGTTTTTTCACCTGGATTCTTGAAGGCTCACCCTTGCAGACCCAACAGGTGACACGGGCTGAGGACGGCTGGCCCTGTGGGGTGACTCAATAGGGGTGTTGTACTGAGGCCCTAAGAGCAGATGTTACCAGTTCAAGGTCATAGAGTTCAAAACCGTGGACCTGTACCTGTGGGGCTTCAAACCCAGGTTCTCTCTGTCCACCAGGGTAATCTGCGCATCTGTGATGCTCTATGAGCGTTTTAGAGACTCATTTGCTTAGATGGTTTCCTTGTAGCCTTGCTGAGAAGTATCCACTATTTATGATGAATCAAACAGGAACCAAGACCTTGCTGGTAGTGGGCTCTTTCATCCATTTGCTTTTGTGATGATCACGTCTAGGTCTGCCAAGGCTAGAATCCACTGTCTTATAGCCAGTGCAGCCTTAGCATTTGGAAGAGCTGGACTTTATTTTTCACAGATTGGTTCATTAATATTCTATGAGACATTTACATAAGTGCTTTTTGTGATAGTACCTGGAATGCTTCATAGCACCACCCATGTTGTTATCAATCTGCAAAACCACATAGTAAAATGTGGAAAACTGTGGAAGCTGTAATAATGCATAATTGAAACTGCTAAAATATTCAGTATGTTGTTTAATGGATCTCTACGATTGCAGTGCCTTTCACTCATTATTGACCATGCTTTATATAGTCCTGAGAACTTCTTGGAGTCACTGAAATGCAGAGAGGACAAAGTAAGCAGGTATGTTGTTCTGTTATTCATTTGCGTCCAAACTCATCCCTGATTTCTTGACTCTTATAAGCAGCAACATACTTTTCTTGGGCAACTAGAATCTTAAGCAGCAGTTATGAAACAGCCTATCTCATAGTATAATGCTGGAATTCTTTTTTATTTTTTAATGCCCTTTTGCTAAGTATGCTAAGAAATGTGCATGTCATTGTAGCAAAGAAAGCTGTAGCGCTTTCTTCCATATCTTGGGTTTTTGACTTTCTGGTCAACCTCAATAGACTGTCTATCAGCTGGTGCAAATGTTTTTCTAGCTATTTGCTAACTACTTACATTAAGTTGGATTAACTGATTAATAGTCATGCCTTTTGTTGTTTGTTTTACCACAAACAGTCTTCATAAATTAGCCTCCTTTAATTTTCACCATTCTGTGAGATTGGTACGATTAAATTTTAATGTGTTGTCTTGGAAAATTCTACCAAACATTTACAGAAAAAATAAGCTAATTCTGTATAAACTCTCTCAGGATATAGAAGGAGTGATTCTACTTTCCAACTCATTTATGAAGCCAACAGTTCCTTCCTAGTAAAACTAGACAAAGGCATGACAAGAAAAATAGTGCCTGGCTAATAGGCATAGACACTGACTAAACAACTGTAGAAAAATACTAGCACATTGAATACTGAAATTTGCAAAAAGGGTAATCTACCATGGTCAAATTTTCATGCAAGTGCAAGGTTATTTCAACATTTGAAAATCAATTATAATTTATCATTTTTATATAAATTTTTATTAAAAATTTTTGACATGTCAAAAATTGATGCAGAAAAAATATTTGAAAAAAATTGGCATCTATTTATGACTTAACAAGAAAAAACCCTCAGCAGATGCAGAATAAAAAGCAATTTCATTTAGAAGACGTCTCCTAAAAGCTTGTGGCTAAGATAATCCTGAAGGTCTGAATGCTTTTCCCTTAGCCCAGGGAGCTAGGCAGTGATGTCAGCTTTAACCATCCTTATTCATAGCACAGCCCATCCAATAGCGTAAGAACAAGAACGCAAAGGCATGCAGATTAGAGATGAAGGATTAGATCCATCTTTGTTAGTAGATAATACAGATATTTACATGAAAAGTCCCAAAGAATCCATATAAAAGCTACCAAAACTAGTATCAAAAATTGGTCATATTCCTTTGTACTAGCAATAGACAGTTGGAAATTCAAATTTAAGGAAACAATGCCTTTTATAACAGCACATAAAAAGAAATTCTTATAAATCTAGTAAATGTGCGAAATATCTTTGATGTAAACCACAAAGCACTAATAAAAGAAATAAAATACACAAATAAATGGAGAACTAGATTGTCTTATAGACTGGAATACAATATCGTAAGATGTCAATTCCTTTCAAGCCAATGTATAGATATAGTGCATCCAAATCAAAATCCCAGATGGATAGTAGTCAATCTAAAGATCAACAAACTTCCTCTAGACTGCCTTGGAAGGATAAGCTACTAGAATAGCTAGAACAGTTTTGAAAGAGAATAACATTGGAGGATTTGTGTTTGACTTCAAGGTTCACTCTTAAGCTACAGGAGTTGAGACACTGTGATACTGACCAAAGATGGACATGTAAAATAATGGAATGTAGTAAAGACTCTAGAACTAACCCATACGTAAATAACACCTGGTTTTTGGGAAAAGAAGCAAAAGCCATTCAGTGGAACAAGAAGAGTTTTTTTTTTTTTTGGGGGGGGGGTTATTTTTTAACAAGTGATCCTGAAATATCACTTGCATAAATACCTTGGTACAAAAACTAAAACCCCCAATCACAAACTTGATCCAATTAAATCCAATTTAAATACTACCTGCAAAAATCAACCCCAAGTGGATCGTAGAAATAGTGTAAAACATAAATAGAAATAGTGTAAAACATAAAATTATCATCAAATGAAAATGCACTTTACACACACACCAAACAAGATCCTTTTTCCACCTTTAAGGTGTTTTCAAGTTTTACCAAATGTAGTGATTTTCTTTGATGATACTTGTCAGTGACAGCACAGACTGTTCCAAACAAAGACATTTAAGCAGGACCCATCGTTATTCTTAATCAGACTTATTTTCCCAGTTCTATGTTCCAGTTTAATTCCTGTGAGTTAAATTACCCCTTCTGTCCTGCATTGACACGCACATAGGAAGCTCTTCTGGATAGTTTAGAAGCTGGGGATGACCTAGAAATGTCCAAAATGAACTTGTTGGACACACAGATGATGCAAACAAGAAGTGTTTCTTCATGGAACTAGATGTGTGGTTAGTCCACTGATTTGTTACCTGCCTGTTTTTACTGTTACCTCTGTTGATCACTTTTATTTTTATGTTTTATTGCTAGCAGAGGTTTATTTATCCTCTTACAATACACATAGTATTCATAATCTTCCTTCCCTCTGGTAATAAATTCATATTCAAATATCTTGCCCAGAAGAAAACTGCAGCTCATGCATAGCTTAATTAAAGAAGCCATCAAAGATCTCAGACTTTAGAGCTTCCATACTTAGAAAAGACAGGTTTCAAGAATATCACAAAAGTCTTTGGTTTTGGGTCCTCTTTGGTATGTTCACTCAATAAAAGATCCACTTGATATTATGTGAGATCATCCCTTGACCACTTTTAGACACACAGGTGCTTTCTGCTTCTGTGTTACTTCTACTTTAGACATAGTAACCAGTTAATTTCTAAGAAAGAAAAAAAAAAGCATCAACATCAAGTAAATAGCCTCTGATAGCCAGCTGGGGCATTTTTGTTCACATTTGACTTTCAGTGTTTACTGTCCTGTTGGCTTATAGTTGAGTTCAGTACTGCCACACTGTGAAAATGCAGATGCTTTTAAAGAACAGACAAGATATTTAGGTACTGATTTAGGTATTGAAATAAAATCCTCATCTAACAGCCACTATCAGATCTCAGAAGAATCGCAAAAGCAGCACTAATAGTCATCCATGTTAGTCCTCTGCTTTCTTAGACTTTCAGCAACTTTTGACACAATTGACCATTCTCTCCTTGTGTTCATTGTTGAGATACTGCCTCATCTTCAATCCCCTTCTGTATTCTGCTGGTGATGCTAGATATCTGAGAAGGAATTTTTAAGCTAGATTTCTGGATGACACTGTGTTCAACTCTGTCAATAAGAGGTGCTAGGGGACATGGAGAAACTGATGGAGGAGGAAGGAACTTTCTCCCATTTGCTTTCCATGAGCTTCCCCTCTGCAGAGCTTCCTGTGAGTGTCATGGCTCAGAAGAATGTCTTTATGGCAGAAGGGAGAGTGCTTTGCCGGTGGCGAATATGATTCCACTTTGCAGTTTGTGCAACACTCGCAAAATTTTCCTTTACTGACTTGAATAGCCTCTAACATTCATGTCTCCCCAGAACTTCAGAAGGTGACCTTATTTGGAAATAGGTTTTTAGCAAAGGTAACTCTATTCCATATAGGTCCATGCATATGAACATTAGCGTGGACCCTGGGATGATGGGTGGTCTCATGACGGGTGTCTTTAAAGATCATTTGAAGACAGAGGAAAGATTGGAGTGATAGGTCTCTGCACCAAGGCACGCAAGGATTACCAACGGCTGCTGAAAATTAGAAGAGAGGCTTGAAACAGACATACAAACAGACAGACAGACAGACACACACACACACCCCACCCCACCCCACCCCCATCCAGCAGGAACAGGGCCTAGTTACTGCCATGATTTGAGGCCTCTAGACTGTGAGAAGACAAATTCCTGTTGTCTCACGATCCCAGGTTCGTGGTGACTGGATGGCATCCTGGGACACTCCACACCCCTCCTCGTCACCCCCTCGGAGGCGTAAAGACCAGATGGCTCACAGTCTCCTTTGAGAACGGGCTTTCCAGTCCCGGGCCCCTCCTCCGAGGCCGGAACACCTGCCCCAGCTGAAGCAACACCTGCTTCTCAGGGGTCTGGACGCAGCTCTGCAGTGCCTCGCCCTTTGTTGAATGATTCCGCCATGTGGCTTTGTATCCCGGCCCTCGGGGGTGTGTTCCTGGATCATCACTGCTCTTGTGACCTATGAGTGTCCTCCTCTTACCTCCTTGAAGCCTGGGGAGCAGCTTCCTGCACTTGTCACATGGAAAGTGCACTAGACTCTCCTGCAGGCTCTGACAGGGCTGACGGCTGCACACCTGCCTGGGGCACGCATCCCTGGTTCCCCAGGGAGTGTCCGTCTCCTCGGCATCCCTCTGGTCACTGGTCACTCAGCTGCCCGGCCTGTGTCCCCTCTGCTCCCCCGCCTCCAGGGTGCAGCGCAGTCCCTCCTTTCCCCTCTCCCCTCCTCTCAGACCTCTTTCTTTTTTCCCGTCTTCTCTTACGGCCTTAAAATCCACTTGCATCCCGTTGGCTTCTGGCTGTACGGAGCTTTGGCCCGGACCTCTGTCCTGGGACCTCAGCCGTGCACTCAGCAGCATCCTCGGGTGACTGATCAATGCCTGAAACGTGTCCAGAAGTCGAGCCTTCCTCCTCTTCTCCTGCCCTCCCCATCCACCGAAGCCTACTGTGCTGTGTCTTGCCCCCATAGTGGTGGGTGGAGGAGAGTCCATTCTTCTCCGGCAGCTCCGACTCTTTCTATTTTGTAATAGTTTATATATATATATAAATATTTCACAGCTTTGTTTTCCCTGGGGTTCACCCACTGGCTCCCCTCCCTGGCCCCTCCCACCCATCTACCCCCCTCCCAGTTGGGTACTTTAGTTTGTTGGCTTGTTTTGACTTTTCCTCCTGGCCTTTTGCTTGTTTTTCCTATGTCCCATCTAATAGTGAGACCATTTAGATTCTGTCTTTTTTCCTTCTGACTTGTTTCTGCTAATATGATTCCTTCTAGGTCCATCCATGTTATCTCAAATGCATCAAGTTTGTCATTTTTGATGGCCAAGTAATATTCCATTGTGTACATCAACCACAACTTTCTCATCCATTCATCTCTCTTGGGACATATTGGTTGTTTCCATGTCCCTGCAATTGTAAATAGTGCTGCAGTAAACATCCGGGCACACGTGTCCTATCGACTCAGACTCTTAAGTCAGGACGTGCCTCTGCCTTCAGATGAAAATGCATCCATTCTCCCCTCACCGCTCCCCCGGGTGGTTTGAAAGGAGTTAATGGTGTCCCCACCCAGCTCTTCTCTCTGCTTCTGCACTCGTCCTCAGAGTCCGTAGCCTCAGCATGGGAGTCAGAGGACTCTTGTCTCATGAAACCAGACCACATCCCTTCTCTGCACAGATTCCTGCTGTGATTCATCACATCCTTTGAGTCCGAGGGCTCACAGCTGCTCACAAGACTTGTACCTTTGGATCCCCTTTACCTTTCTGGGTTCTGGTCACACTCTTCACTTCTGTTGCTCTGTCCCAGCCACACCGACGCACTTGCTGTTCTCTAGGTTAGCAAGTCTCTCTCCTGACTTAGGGACTTTTGTGCTGTCTTCTCTGCCCTGAACATCTTTCCCCAGGTAGCATCTTGGATGCATCGCACCTGTAGCAAGGTCACCCCCCGCCCAGACACATAGACCAGAGTCTTAAGTCTAATTAAAAAAGCCTTATGAACCAGCCGGGACTGTCTCCTTCATAACGATAGGCAGGGGACAGCACACACCATTAGGAGAGAAAGGGTTTGTCTTGTCTCCTGAGTGTAACAAACACCTGAACGAGAACCTTGAGAGCTGCAGCTTCAAGGAAGAATTCAACTTCCCATGTCACTATGAAAACCTAGCCTCAGTTTCCGTCTCTGAGCCTCATCTCCATGTTATCACACTGTCACAGCACCAGTTTTGTTTGTTTGTTTTCATTGAGAGATAATTGAAATAGATTAGTTGTAAAATGTGAGAATTATAATTTTTTGCTTAATTCCAGTGGTTTAAGTGCAGCAAGACCTCACTGCATTTGTGAGTTCTAAGTGTTTCATATATGACAACCCCTATTCAATTTCGTACTTAGGAAATGCTGTGATAGAATAGGACTGGCCGAAGAGTCTGAACATGCACATAGGCAATTTAGATATAATGAACAATGCTTTCTAGTTCATACATTATATTCAGTTAATTTTCATTTGATGCTGTGTTTGACAGTTCAGAATTGATGATATAAGATTTAAAGGAATATTTGAAGACCTATAAAACCATTCTCTAAAAATAAATGAATCTTTACAGTGTTTTGTTAATATCTGCCATTTTAAAATTGTACTTGATTCTTGAAATCTGTTTAAAAAAATCTACAGATCCTTTTAAACTTTACATTATATCTAAGTATGCAAAAATCATACTTCAAGAAAAGGCCACTCACATTCCATCTACACAAGAAATGTTGAAGGTATTTATTTGTATTTCAGGATCCGTTTTGGAAGAGTTTGTTCATGAGCATAGGGGATCTTTCCTTAGTGCTCAACGTGACTAGCAAAAGGTTGAGAATCAACAAAGGTGATAGGATATGAAAGCAACTTATGGATGAAAAGTAGAGCATTTTTCAATTCTTGTTTTTAAAAAGGTAATAACAAAACACACAATTAAACAATAACTTGAGAGCAATAAAGTCACATCTGTGCTACAGTGTGCTTGCTTGAAATAGATGAGATGGGAATGATGTCTCCTTTGTGAGGAAGGAAAGTGATGAGAGGGCTTGAGACAGAAGAATTTGGAAAAATCACATAGAAAAGCACTAATCAGACTGTTGGAGCAGAGAGTCTGGTCAGACAAAAGGCTTATCAGAAATTAGACTCAGGCAGCGCTTTTGCTAAAAGAAATATTTTAATTTCTACATTTTTATGTAAAGCAATTAAACAAGTATTTTTGCAATTCTATTCTTCACTGGATTAGAGAGAAAAATACATTTTTCAAAAAGTGATAGAACTCTTTTCTGTAGAGAAAATAAGTTTCTTCTTATTAGATAACCATAAAATCGTTTAGCCATCGAGGACATAAAAGACTGTACTTTGGTTTCAAGCTCAAGCTTGAAAGTTTCTTCTGCTATTTGATTTGAGGATCAAAAGGAAATAAAATGTGAGTCCAGTATTCCCATTTTGGAGGATTAAATTAAATTAATATGATTAATTTGGGTCCAAAAAAAGTGATTTGGTTTTCATCTGGCATTGAATAGAAGAGATTGACTATTGAGTACCTTGCTTGTGTTGTTTTCTTATTTCCATCATTGTCTGTGGATCTTAAAAGTGGAATGATTAGTCCAGGATCTCCCAGCTAGAAATGGCAAATGAGGGTGATGAGTGCAGACTGTCTCTTTTTTCTGATTGTCTCTGTGCTTGTATGATGGTGGCACCTCTGCCAGTCCTTGGGAAAGAAGACTTAAGAGCACTTGTGTTTGAAGACTAATTTCCAAGTCTTCCTTTCTATTTTATAACATACATGTGAGCTGCAGTGAAGGAGGGAGAACAACTCAAAGGAGGTGTGAAGCCTAACCCTCTTGAGTGACTATGCCACTTTGTCAGATGGATAGTTTCTCTCTGAAACTTATCTGCAGGCCTCTTTTGGGGGGACATGAGAGAGAATGAATACACAAAGATGTGAATGAAACGTTATATATCTATTGTTTAATTCATAAAGCAAACAAAGCACCTTCCCTTAGCCCCCCTTTTCTTCTAACCCCAATCCTTTCACCTCCAATAACTTTATTTCAGTTTTCAATTTATTTTTAGCTAATATTTTTTTTTTACCATTTTTTCAACTGTTTCCTTATATTGCCCATGTAGGTGAAATCATCCAATATTTGTCTTTATCTTTTCACTAATTTTGCATCACACAATCCCCTCAAGTTCCTTTTATTATCTTTCTTTAATAACCAAATAGAATTCCACTATGTGTGTCTACACCGAATTTTTATCAAATCATCCATCAGGAGACACTTAAGTTGCTTCCGTATCTTAAAGTTTGTAAGTAATGTGGCAGTACGCTCTTGACCCATGTAACTCTGCAAAATGTTTTTATATTCTTCAGCTGGATGGACATGGACTTACTAGATCCATGGAAGTTCTATTTTTAGTGTTTGAAGAAAGTGCATAGTGTTTTCCAAAATCATAGTACCTACTTATATGCCCCCCACAATGGAGAAGGGGGTTTCTCTTTCTCTACCTCCTCGCCAGCACATGTTAACATGAGTTTGATGCAAACTCTTCTCACAGGGCATTATCACTCTGAGATATGAGCCCATTTCAAATGCAAGTTTTAAACAGAATGTGTTAGGCAATGAGATACCTGTCATTCCAGTGGTAGTAGCCCACATTACAACAACAACAACACCACAAGCTGGAGAGGATATGGAATAAAGGAGCCCTCTTACACTACTGGTGGGATTTTGAATGGGACCAGCCACTGTGGAAAGCTGTGTGGAGGTTCCTTGGGACACAGAAAATGGATCCACCTTCTGGGTCAGTGATTCCACTCCTGGGAATCTACCTGAAGGACACACTAATTTGGAAGGAAACCTGCACTCCTATGTTTATGGCAGCAATATAGACACTAGCCAAGACACAGAAACAACCTAAATGCCCCCCAACTAGATGAATGAATCAAAAAATGGTGGTAGATGTATGCAATGGAATATTAGTCAGTTGTCAAGAAGGACAGACTCATGTCATTTGTAGCAAGACAGATGGAGCTGGAAGGGATTATGCTAACTGAATTTAGTCAGAAAGAAAGGTAAATACTGAATGGTCTTGCTTATATGTGGAATACAGAAAAAACAAGCAGAAGGTCAAGTAAAAGTCAAAATTAGCCAGCTGACCAGAGAATGGATGCATGCAGCAAGAGAGGGGGACACAGTGGGAGGGATGAACTCAAGGAAATGTGGTGACGACTATGAGGACTAGATGTGATGGTGAAAATTAACTTGAAAAATAGCTTTTATGGGTTGAATTGTGTCCCCCCAAAAGGTATGTTGAAGTCCTAAACCCCTAATGCTGAGATCATGACCTTATTTGGAAGTAGGGCCATTCTAGATGTAATGTAAGAACTGGCCTAGAGTCCTTGTAAGAAGAGGGGGATTTGTGATTTTTTTTTCTGCTTTTTCTCTGTCCTCTTCAAAAATTTCTTATTTTTTACTTGGCTTTTTTAATTAATTTGTTGTGTGTGTGTGTAACTGCATTCCCAGGTGTTCTCCCTCCACTTTATCATCCATGAACCTTCATCTTGGTCTTCTTGTGCTCCTCCCTGCCATGATTTTTCCCTCCCCCTCCTCCTTTGTAGCAGCTCCTCTTTGTAGCAGCTCCAGTCCCAGCTCCTCTTTTAGCTTATTTTGGGTGTTTCCTGGCCTTCTGTTTGTTATCCCTATAGCCCATCTGTAGGTGAGACCATCTGGTTTCTCTTTTTCTTTCTGACTTTTTCTGCTACTAGGATTCCCTCTAGGTTCATCCATGTAATCACAAATGCATCATATTTGTTGGTTTTGATTGCACAATAATACTCATGAACATAACCACAGCTTTTCAACTATTCATCAGTTTTGGGGCATCTGGGTTATTTCCATATCCTGGCAGTTGTCAATAGTGCTGTGATAAACATATGAGTATTAATGTTTTTGTATCTTTTGGGTAGATTCCCAGTAGTGGCATAGTTGGATCAAAGGGTAGTTCTATTTTCAATAGTTTCAGGGTCCTGCACACAGTTTAATTATTTGCATATATATTTCTTTTTTTTTTACAGCTTTGTATTTCCCAAGATTCTCCCACCACCATGTCACCCATGAACTATCTTCTTGATCTCTTGTGCCCATCCCTCCCCTGATTTCCTCCCTCTCTCCCTCCCCCTCCCTCCCTAGCTCTATGCTTTAGTTCTGTTGTAAATTAGTTTTAGTTTTTTCTTGACCTTTTGTTTGTTTTCCCTCTATCCCACCTATAAGTGAGACCATCCCATTTTTGACTTTCTCTTTCTGGTTTATTTCTGCTAATATGATTCTTTTTAACTCCATCTGTGTTGCTACAAATGACATCAGCTTGTCTTTTTGATGACTGCATAATATTCCATTGTACAAATGTATCATGACTTTTTGACCTATTTTGTTTTGGGGTATTTGGGTTGTTTCCGTATCCTGGCTGTTGTCAATAGTGCTGCAATAAATACACGTGCATGGGTGATCTTCTGAATTAGCGTTTTTTGTGTCCTTGGGTAGATTCCCAGAAGTGGGATTGCTGGATAGAATGGTAGCTCCATTTTCAGTAGTTTGAGGGTCCTCCCCACAGCTGTCCACTATGACTGGACCAGTTTGCACTCCCACCAGCCATGTAAGAGTGTCCCTTTCTCTCCCCACATCCAGAAGAGGGAAATTTGGGCATAAGCACATGGGGAGAAAACAATGGCAGAGACAGAGAATGCAGCTGCGACCCAGTCATGCCAAGGGGCGCTGGCCACCATGAGAAGGGAGGGAGAGGCAAGGAGGCGTTTTCTTCAGTGTTTCAGGAGCCCATGGCCGTGCTTTCAGACATGTAGCCTCAGACCTGTGCGGCAACTCACTTCTGTTTTTGCCACTTGGTTTGTGGCATTTGTTCTGTCCTGGGGAACTAACACATTCTGAATGTTCCTGTTAGCTTGTTTGTGTGTTTGCTTTTAGTGACATCTTTATAATCCTTAGGACGATCTCTATGTGAGGTGTCTTAGGAAGCGACTGCAGTGGACAAGATTCTTCAAGACAGGATGGCTTAAGGCAGCTGATTTTCCATAGAAGAGCCATCACGGGCTCTTGTCAGGGCAGTGACCGCTCACATTATAGGTTTCTCGACACAGACAAGCATTTTCATGTCTGTCCTTTCTTCTCTTCTACTTGCTCGTTGCTACACGCATTTCCTTGCATGGTGGTGTAGCCCTGCCTTCGCCCACCACGTGTCCCCCGGGAGCCGCCGTCCCATTCCCTTGTGCTCACCCACCTTCTATGCCGTTTTCATCTATTTTTCCATTGGTCATGTATGTTTATGGCTGTCTGCAGAGCCTGATGGGCCGCGGCCCTCAGCCCCCAGCGGGCAGCATGGACCTGTAATGCACCTCACTAGGATTTGCTCCACGTCTCTTGAGCTCCCTGGGAGGTCAGCGCTGCAGGGGCAGCACTGTGGTGCTCGTGGAAGCAGCGCGAAGGCCGGGCGGGGGTGCAGGGGTGCCAGCAGGAGGCCCCTCTGTGAAACGGAGGACGTGTGTGGCCAGATGGTGGGCGGGAGACAGGTGGGCTCCTCCACCGGGCAAGATGGCCCTGGCGGCGCAGGCGCAGTGTCTGTGCTCCGCTGCTCTGCTGCAGGACTGCAGGGCTGCTGGTCAGCGGGTGCCTCTGGTCAGCAGGGTGCTGGTCAGTAGGGCAATGGTTAGTAGGGCGCTGGTCAGCAGGACGTGCTAGTCGGCAGGGTGTGCTGGTCAGCAGTGCCCTTGGTCAGCAGGATGTACTGGTCAGTAGAGTGCTGGTCAGCAGGTGCTCCCAGTCAGCTGGGTGCTGGTCAGCGGGTGCCCCTGGTCAGCAGGTCTACTGGTCAGCAGGGTGTTGGTCAGTAAAGTGCTGGTCAGTGGGTGCCCCTGGTCAGCAGGTCTCCTGGTCAGCAAAGTGCTGGCCTGCAGGTCCCCTGGTGCCTTGGCTGAGCTCAGGCTGTGCTGTGTGGCGTTTGGGGCCACCCGGGCAGGCTCAGTCCCGGCTCGTCATCACTGTGCTGACAGGACTCGGTCCACTACGAGGCTGCTACGTGGAGAGGGGGTGGAGGGGCCGGGCCAAGGGACTGCAGGTCCGCCAGCCCCGACCGCACCGTGAGGCTCTGCTGTTGCAGGTTGGTGGCCTGGGCACCCACTGAGAGGCGGGGCTCCGGGTTCCAGGTGCGATGGGACACGTCAGAGTGGCATCGGATGCTGTGGTCTTAGGGCAGCCTGGCGCCATCATCAGCGCAGGCGGCAGCGCCGACAGCGAGTCCTGCTTGGCTCATCCACCTTTGCTGGGACCAATCTAGGGGACCCTGAATTGTCCCCATACAGCTCTGAACCCCACTTCGTTACGGCATCTGTTGTTGAGAGGTTTGTGTGGGAAGGAAGAATAGGATGGAAGAGATGGATACAGTGGGGAAGCAGTCCACTCTCGGACCAGGACCACAGAACAGGGTCTGACTCGGTCCGATCTAACCCGATTATGAACATCCTTCTGGAGTGTGGCAAGGAATATCACAACAATCCAGCAGGAAGGGGAAGCTCGATTCCAAAAGCATACGTGACAGACAGCAGGGATACAGGTAGCAACATAGGAATCTACCCATGGGGGGAATCGCCATTATCTATTAGTCCTAAGTCTCCTGAGATGTTCCAAAATGGTTAGGAGACTGTGTCACAGGTGAGGGACCAGCTATCGCCCACCCTCCCCTGTGCCAGAGGAGGCACATCAAACCTCTTCTTTCCATTTTATAGCGCATCTCTCAAACTGTTCAAACATCTCTCAATCTATCTCCACTGCAGACAAGGTTCAGGTGAGCTGAGGGCTGTGCACTGCATCAGCCGTGCTGTGCATGATGCAGGTGACACGCTGTGACACAGCGCCAAGGCCGAGGGCCACTGTCCAGTCTGGTCTGTGCTGCTGTTTCTGTGTCCTACCCATGGTCAGGAAACGTGGAGGAGAAGGGAAAGGGAGCATCTAGACTGTAATTAGGACCCCAAATTCTTTCTTAAGTAAAAATTCCATTTTAAAAATTTAATCATAAACATCTATTTTACATTGCTATAGCCCCCAGGGTCCTCCCACCACTTTGTCACTTGTGCACCACCATCTGAATCTCCTTTGCCCATCCGGCCCCTGATTTCCTCCCTCCCCCTCTGTTGCTCTGTGCTCCAGTTCTGCTGACAGTTTAAAATTTTTCTTTCCATTTTGTGTCTGTTTTCCCTATGTCCCACATAGAGGTGAGACCATCCTGTATTTCTCTCTCTCTCTTTTTTTCTGGCTTATTTCTGCTAGCATGATTCATTCTAGGTCTATTCATTATCAGAAATGCAGCAAATTTATCTTTTTGATGGCTGAGTAGTATTCCATTATGTACATAGACCACAACAAAGACCCACAAAGAACTCACACAACTTAGAAAAAACTAAGCAAAAAGCCAGGTCCAAAAAAAAATTCCATTGTGAGTAGATGAACATTTCCAGCTGGGAGGAGAGGAATCCACTTTGCTGCATTTGTTTATTTGTGCCTTTCAAACACTAGGGCCGGATAATCCAAATATTCTCCAAGCCTGAGTCACTGGTCCCTTCCTAGTCCTTTGAAGTCCAGCTCACACACCTGTTGGCTGGTTTTCCAAGGGAATCAGCTTTAAGGTAGCGTCTGCCTCAGAGCAGGTGCTTAACCCCTCAATCCTCTCTCCCAGCCTGTGTACCCGCAGCGGCCTGAATTCCATCCAGTTGTGAGGGGCCAGGGAGGGTTTGGGGATTCGGCAGGGGGTGACTTCAAGGGAGCTGGCTGTGCTGCTTTCCAGTCTCCCGCACCCCCTTCCTCTCCACCCCCACGCTGCAGTCTGCAGACGCTCAGGAAACGTGTCTAAGTTAAATGTTACCAGGGCCAGGAGTTATTTTTTAATAACCCTTTGAATAATCACTTCCTTGACTGACCTTTTCTCTCTTGTCGAGACCCAGATCAAGGAGTCTAGACCGTTCTTCCAAGAATTCCCTAATTTCCTTGTGATGACAGCAATGGTGATCCTTATGGCTAACACTTGAACATGACTTATGGTGTGTGAGTGACCTGAGGGGGGTTGAAAGAGGGTTAGGTGAAGCACCTTCCTGGAAAGGGAATGGCTTCATTCTTCTCCCTCTGTCCACACTATTTCCAGCTGCATGTTTCCATTTGCAGAGTGGCCCATGTGCGCTGGAGACAGGGAGGCGACAGCTGTGTCTTTCTGAAGCCTGGACCCCAATGTGGGCAGTATTAAAATTTAGGCACTGATGCCATTAGCTGTGTCTGAAAAACACAGGTAAAAACTTAAATGGGATAAGTGTGCTTTATTTTGTTGCAAATCCCAGGTGTGGACCCAGAAGAGAGAATGGGTCATATAGAGGCGGTGTAGAGGGAAATTGGAACCTTTGGCTTTTAGGGGAAAAAGATCAAAAGGAAAGGAGCAGAGACTGGAGGAGACAGACTTTTGGGGAGAGAGGAGACGAGAATGGCAGATGGGTAAAGAGTAGTCCAAGTGACCAGGTTGGGCACAAGCCCCCTAGAAGTGTGAGCTGGAGATGACAAAGAGCCATGGTGACTGGCAGAAGAGTAGCCAGTGTGGAGAGTGTGACACCGCAGCAAAGTGGCATAGTGAGCTGGTTCCTGGAGATGGCCAGGGATGGGGAAAGCTGATTTGTACATCAGTCATTGTGGAAGAAGGTTTAAGCGCCTTGGAGAAGCGGAGTAACTCGGAACACTGGAGAGAGAAGAAGCAGAAAGAAGATGCCGGAGGAAGACTGTGCCTGCCTCAGGCTGGAGGGCAAAGGGTGCCATCTTGGACATGTGTCTTTGGGAACTTTGGGACTGAGAATGGTGACTGGGGTAAGATAACTGCGACTTGTGGCTTGAAGGACATCTCATTTTCCCTGTTGAACTCCCTTGTAAATAAACCCTGTTATTAAACTGCATTTTGAGTGACAACTGCTAAGTGCGGGTGGCATGAACCTGAGGGAGCCTGGGTGGCAGAAGCCGCATTTTCAATGTGGTTGTTGGTTGGTGGCTTCTGCCCCTTTGACCCAATATCATTTCTGCAGACTGTCCTGGCTGTGACAGTCGTTCCCTACCCAGTGACAGCACCAAGCTCACTTGCCATGTGCATCCTGCCCCTGGCTTATGGGAACGGCAGCTGCACACAAGAGAAGACCTCAGCACTTCGGGAGTGGACCTTCTCCTTAAACTGTTTTCACTGTCATATCGGCTTTCCAGGCCACCTTGCTGCAGTGCTACACTCTCCACACCGGCCATTATTTGGCTAGCCACTTTCCCACCATGGCTCCTCACCACAGCCAGCTTACTCTTCCAGGGATCTTCCACCCAGTCTGGCTGAAATTGGGACAAAAGGGGGCCGAAGCCACTGACCAATAAGCCACAGGTTCGCATCACCTCTGCATAGCAGTTGCCATGCAAAATGCAGCTTAACAGGGATTTTATTTATAAGGGAATATTAACAGGGAAAACAAAAAGTCCTTAAAGCTACAAGTGGTCAGTCATCTTACCCCAGTCACCATTCCCAGTCCCCAAAGTACCAAAGTCTCAAGATGGTGCTCTTTGCCCCTACAAACCTCAGAGGTAGGCACTTTTGCAAAGTCCAGTCCTCTGGCATCGTCTCTTCTTCTCTCCCCGGGCTCCCAGCTGCTCAGCTTCTCCATGGCTCTTCAAACTTCTTCCAAAATGGCTGATGCACAAATCAGTTTTCCCCATCCCTGGCCAACTCCAGGTACCAGCTCACTATGCCACCTTGCTGTGGTGCCACACTCTCCACACTGGCTACTCT
>PVHY01018406.1:0-29302 GCA_004024945.1 Uropsilus gracilis
TGGACAATACTGAGAAAGGGTTTGGACAATGTTGAAGTATTCTGAGTCTTACATGTTTCTTTTGTAGTTAATAGGATAATTAGAAATCACTTTGTTAGAAATAAATTAGTCTGCACTGCACTGATTGTCTTGCATTGGCTTGGTATTTTGGTTGAGAAGGCTGGGGATGGTGGTAAGGACCCACGAGTGGAAAGTTTAACCTGTGTATTAAAGTTTTTCTTTTCTGCAGTTTTTGGAGCTGAAAGCAGAGAGCAGCTGGCTGGCTTTTGCATATCAATGGTAAAGGTGATCAGTGAAAATGCCAATGAAGAGTGTGTAACCTGCTTTGGAGAGAGAAGCAGGTAGATAGCTGTATCCAGTTAAGTAAAGACAGAAAGTCTCTTTTCACCCACTTTCAAGCCCACAATAAGAACCTTAAATGTCATGATTTTACAATCTTAATGTCTTGGATTTTAAAGTTGTTGACTTAGTTTGTCATTGAAATTATGCATTAAGGAAGAATTGAATGAAATTGACCTGGTTAATTTATCTGGTTGCTATGGTTAATAAAGAATTTTCCTTGGATTTTGGAATTGCAGGCAGCCCAATTCAGTTCAATTTCTCTACCCATCTAGTCTGGAAGGTCCTAGAAATCTTGTTGCATTTAATTCAGCAGGCAAATTCTCCAGATATCTCCCAGTTTGCTAGTGCAACTCAATTTTTTTTTATTTGTTTTTCTTTCCTTTCTTATTTTTCAGCTCAACTTTTATTTCTTTGACATAAAGGGCTAGATTAAAGCAAAATGTATGCCTAATTTATTTTTTTTTTACGTTTGTCTTTGAAATGGAAAAAAATAAGGGACTTCACAATCAGGCAGATATAAACTCAAATGCCACTTGTACTCTGTTTTGTTGATTAGTCATGGGCAAATTAAACCTAGCCTGGACTTTAGGATGAAATCTCTCTCTTATGGCAGATGGTGAGAGAATTAGTCTTCTTACTTCTCTGCAGGTGTGCAGAAGATTCCAGAAGCCAAAGATTAAAGGCTCTAAATGAGGTTTCAGCCCTTGAGAGTTTGCAACTTTGAGATACACTGTCTGGGCAGTGCAATAGGGAGTGCACATTCAGGTAGAGTGCTCTTAACAAACACGATGGCACTGTCCAATAAGATGAACATTGCAGAGCAATTTTGTTGGGTCTGTACTTTCCTCTAGAGTCTAAAAGCTGAGTAAACATACCCAAGATCACACTCTTCTGCCCCAAATTATCCTCTGCTCTCAGCGTAACTGGATCCCCTTTGCTAGGAACTAACTTCTTTCTTTCACTTGACCACCAAGCCATTCCAGGGTCAGTCACATGCTTCACCATTTACCTCTAGTTCACAGTGGGTACTCTGCTTAAGCTATGATTATTAGCTCCTTCTCCAAAAATTTAGATTTGGGACCAAGACTGTTTTCAGTCCCTCCCTGTGTCATATAAACTTGGGAGCCCTCACTTCATTTTCTGTTTCAGATTTGGATTGATAGTAACAGGGGGATGGGGGCAGTAGGAGGGCCCAAGAAGGAGAGAAAGCTTATGCAGCACGGAATAGAGACGAAAGGGGGAGGGAATTTCCTGCTGGCACTTGAAGCTTTTCTGGGGCAAGGGTATATTTCTACCCTTAGGTTCTAAAGGTCATTTAAAAATCATTATAATAAACCCTTTGTCTTTTAGTAAGTTAACATAGTTTCCCCTACTTAAAATCAATCAATGACTATGAGCACAAGTGATTATACCCTGAGGGATATGCAGAAATGTTTAGAGCAAGGGGTCTTCTCTGTAGGGGGTTAAGAACTATCAGCCAATAGTATTTGGAAACCGATGTTAATGTGACACACTTGTGCCCCTAGGCTGGTGGGGTCTAGGGACATCTAGATTACACATTTGAAATAATATAAAAACCAGAAACAGACCTTATTGCAAAATCCACATTGTCCATAATATGAAAGCAAATTAATTGCCCAGTTGCTTTCAACTATTCTTGAGACCAGAAAGAAACTTCTCCCTAGAGTCCTTATGGAGGAGACTGTTGAATGCACTGCAAAGAAACACAATACCAAGCATTCATGCTTTTTAGTAGATTTGTCCTCACATGCAGATCCCCAGTGGAGACCTTTAACTTAAATGAGTTCTTGATAGATCAAAGTAAATAAGCATAGATTTCCCTCCACTGGGTCCAGGAATTACTTAAAAAATAATAATAATAATAATAACCAAAAAAATTTTTGTGAAAATCAAACTTTAAGGAAACTTACTGGATCTTCTGTTTATTAATATCATTAGTCAGGTTGACCACACACAAAAAGATGGAAACCCATGGCAATGTTTTATATTAGGATGATCTCTCATAGTAATTGGTCAAGTTGCTCAGATGAAAATTCATTTAGGAGGATTAGAGAAAGGTTGATTTGGTTAGTGCCAATGATTTGTCTTAGAAGTTTGAAGATAATGATTAAGATTAAATATTTAATCTTTTATTTTTTGTACAAAAATTACAACAAAACAGTGTGAGTTATGGTTCCAGTTTATCCTTTAAAATGTAACCTCCATCCTTTCACTCTTGTTCATTTGATTATTTTTTTTGTTTTTCATAAAAATAATATATAGTAATGGGTAAAATTAAAATAATTTGGAAGAGGACAAAACAGAATTTAAAGTCCTCCAAATATCAGTCTTAACCTTTATTTCCACTTTGTAAACAAAGCTGTTTAAAGATTCATGTATTTGTTTCAAAAATTTTAATGTTGTTAGTGTATGCAGCTGATTTATGAATTTCTCTATCACAAAAGGATGTAAAAACTACTCACAATATGTTCAGTGAAAAAATATTGCAGAGCAACATATACTAGATATAGATACATTCATTCTGATGGCAATAGTAACAATATCTACATCTGTAAATTTGATAAAATAATGGACTATCATATGTTCACTTCTCAGAACCTTATGGGTAACAAGAATTGCTAGTACATAACTGAAGGGTACCCAGGGACTCCATATTGCTAAGGGGTGCATACTCTAAAAGGGGTAAATCCATCCATGAGCACAAACTCAATGAATATAGAATCTTACTGTAAATGGTTTTTAACAGAATTACTGTGTACAGGGAGATTGAGAAGAACAGATTTCAAACAATAGCTTCCCAGTAAGCCTTCCCAAATCAACCATCCTCTTGTGGAAAAATGTCCATCCAGTTTAACAGGCTTAATGCAAAGTGAGATCACTGTGTCCTGAAGGTTGCCATGAACCTAAGGCATCTTCTGGTAGGGAATCAAGAGAGGGGTTAGGCAGATCCCAGACAGCTAGGAGAGAAGGAGACTTTCAGCATTCAAAACATAGGACAGCATGTTAATAGCTGCCATTGTCTCAGCCAGGAAAGCAGCCTCCCCAAGTGTCTCACCCAGGTGTCTTTTCCAAGTTGGTCTACATGTCTCTCCTCCAGGTGTCTCCTCCTATATCTCTTCCAGTTGTACCAGGGTGCAAGTTAAAGCTGAACAAGAAAAAGCCCAAACAGATGTGTTCATTTATAAGCCTAATAAGGCTGCTTAACTCTGCCCCTCATCCCCATCAATCCCCCATTCAGGAAGTCAGGTCAAAGGCATTAAAAGCTATTCATACTGGGATTTGTAGTCCAAGGCATACATGTGGAAGCAGGAGGGTGGAAAACGGTGCCATGCCTTTCATGACAGTATTCTTGTATCAGGATTGGCACCTGATTTAGTTGCATCTGAGTGTCACAACATGCATGTATTATGTTTCATGTTGTTTGTAAAAATGCAGGAAGAAAACGGAAATGTGCAGTTAATTTGGGGAAAACATAGGGCAGGCAGTGCCTACTTTTTTTTAGAGCTTAGGTGTTTCCTACTTTTCATTGATTTGCTTCTTGGGATTCTAAAATCTAATTTTTTTTTTTTTTGAGACTAGGTCTCTCTCCGTTGCCTGGGGTATTCTTGAACCCGCAAATTCAAGCGATTCCTAGCCTCAGCCTCCCAAGGCTGGGATTAAAGGTGGGTGAGACCCTGATATATAATTTGATTCTTTGTGATTCTTGATTTCAGTTAATATAATAAAGCCCTTAATCATCTAATGAAGACATATAACCACTCCCTACCATTGATCTCCATTCATCCAATGTCTCCTAATGTCTTCACAGATGAAGACAATGGCAAATTAACTGTCAGTATTATGCTTTATGACAACTGAACTTTGGCCCTGATCTTCCCTCATACATTATGCCTATAAATCACATCTTTTTAACATCCCTACCTACCACTTTTTCCCCCCAGAAGAATAATAAGCTATGCAAACACTGGTAAAAAGAGAGATTACTCCCAGAGTAATTAGCTCTAAAAACTGATCCGTCATAGAGACTCTCATTTTGTAACAGATTTTGAGACCTGTGAATGTAAAACCTGCACCAACCTCAAAGGAGGAAGTTAAATGTCCCCTTTTTAAGAAGTTAAGCTTGTAATTTTCTTCTTGAATATTAGGCCTTGGGCAAGTTCTTTAAGACCCTGCATTTCCTTTAAAGAAGGAGTGAAAGGTTAATAAAGTAGCAATCCTCAAATTAAAATTAGTGCTCTCACAAGTACACCCTGTCTCTTCCATTGTTTCAAATTGTTCAGTGTAACAGCTAAATAGCAGTTTTAGCATCTACATCATGTTATTAGGGTTCAAACATAATTCCATTCCTAATTTCAATTACCATAATAATCCTCTGGAAGAACAACTTTCTAAAAGTCAAAAATCAAAGCATTTCTACTAAGAGCTCTCAGGACTAGCTAATTACACAAATCAACATTTAGCCCATCGAGCTATATGATTTTACTTGCACTCATGATTTTGTGTGTTTCTCTTCTAATTCAGGGTATTAAGGAGGAAATCAGGCTGAGATCTAGAGCAATTGACAATATCTACGTTGTTTTGTGGAAAGTTCCTTCCCCACTCCCACTCAAAATGAAATTCAACTAATCAGTGAAGAAATGAAATCCTCTATTATTTTGTTTTTCTGACCTGGTCTGTACACTGTATATTTTCCAGTGTGAGTAGAGATTATAATGATAAGTGTGTAACTGCATTGCTAACTTTGACAAGTCTTTGTTGAGAATGTTTGCATAAATGTGCAGCAGAAATATTGGTGTCATGTAAACATCCTAATCTGAGTAAATTCATCAGGGGTTGTAGTTGGTAAAGAAGATTGGAGCCCTTGAAATGATCATTTTAGGGTTTTCAATAATGAAGAGCAAAAAACAACCACTTAATTTTCTCTCTTGAGTTTTCCTCTCTTCCATCCTCTCCTCCCCCAGCGTGATGGTGTCCTTTTATGGCCCATTGTGCCCATTTAGCATGTGCCACCCATTGAACCCAGCTGGGTACAATCACTGGGTGGGAGCAACCACAGGTGCCAGTCGTAGAGGCTAATGGCAGAACGGTGAAAACCCTGTTAATTCATGTACACTACAAGTGCTCTGTCAATTCTATTTTTTCTGATGTCCCTGTCCAGTTTAGGAATGTGTTGCTGGTCTCTGAGTCTGACGTATGTTTCAGTCTCACCTCAAGTGATGAGAGCTTCCTGGTATTTTGCCAGGTGTTCTTCTTGGGAGCACAGCAATGAACTTTCTCTGTCATTCTGTTGCTGACATCATCTTCTAATATTCTTTAAAAGTGTTCTTAATTTTACCAATCTGAGTAGAAAAGTATCTTTTATTACACGTGCAATTATATTTTAGTATCTACATCACCCACTTGGCCCGTGTTCTGTATTGGGATAGTCATCTCACTTTCTTGATTGATAGCCATTTTATTCAAAGAGAGTTTTTACTTTTTGGTATATTCCATTTTCTTTTTTAATTGAGGTAACATAGGTTTGCAACACTGTTTATTCAGAGAATTAGAGATACCCTACCAATGTAAGAATCATTATCAACCATAGTCTACTGTGTTCCCTCCACAACCTGCTTTCAATCTACCCTCCCCCCTCTGGTAACCTCAATTCCATATTTAGAATTTGTTCTTTTTTTTTTTTTTTTTTTTTTGAGACTAGGTCTCACTATATTGTCCTGGAACCACAGACTCACATTGCCTGGGGTAGTATGGATTCAAGCAATTCCCAGCCTCAGCCTCCCAGGTAGCTGGGATTACAGGCACACACCACCATACCCAGCTATTTTTTGAGACTAGGTCTCGCTATGTTGCCCTGGGTAGGTCTCAATCCCACAGACTCAAGAGATTCTTAGTCTCGGCCTCCCTTCTTAGGCTGGGATTAAAGGCACAGGCCACGGCACTGGACCTCTAGGGTTTGTTCTTGATTCTGTCCTACCCTTTGTTTTGTTTCTCTATATTCTACACATGTGAAATCTCCTGATATTTGTCTTTCTTCTTCTAACTTATTTTGCTTAATATTATCCCTTTTAGTTCATACGTGTTGTCACTCATAGCAAGAATGCATATTTTTTATTGATGAGTAATTTTCCACTGTGTATATATACTATATCTTCTGTATATGTACATCCACTCTTCTGTTGTTGGGTAGTTAGTTTATTTCCATGACTTGGCTGTTGTAAGCAGTGCTGCAATTAACACAGGCATGCTTAGAGCCCTTCAAATTAGTGTTTTTATATTCTTTAGGCAGGTACCTAAGAATGGAATAGCCATATTATGTAGTAAATCTATTTATATATATAAAATAATTGCAAAATGGTAATATGAACTTTTTGCCTTTTATATGTTAAAACATTGTTTTTCCTTCTAATATATCCTAGAATTTCTTTGACTTGTGAAATACATTTAAGATGTATCTTTGCAAATTAACTAAGGAGCATTTCAAGCTTATAATAATAAGCTATAATAAGCAAAGTAAATATACTTTGCCAAGGTTATCAATCATAGTATTTGTTATCTAGTAAGTAATTAGCAAATGTTTTCTAAATTAAATTAACATGTGTATCTGTTAGACCCTTAGTCATTGATGAGTTTGAAGCCTTTCAGTAGTTACTTGTGGTAATGAGAATAATATCTTCCACTTCCCAATAATAACTCCTAATTTCATAACTCTGTTAACATACTATTTTGCATATTTAGGAAACTTTGTATTTGTGACTAAATTAAGGCTCTTGAGATGCGGAAATTATCCTGGTAAGTGGAATGAAGTCATAAAAAGTCCTTGTAAATGCAAGCAGAATGGCCAGTCTCAGAGAAGGAGATATGACTACAGATGCAGAGGTCAGACCAGATAATACTGTTCTGCTGGCTTTGAAGATGAATGTTTATAACCTCACAGAAAAATAACAAGGAAATTAGTTCTTCTGTAGAATCGCAAAAAAAAAAAAAAAAAAAAAAATGCTGCCTAACCAACTCAATTTAGACTTTGGACTGCATAAAACTGAGATAATAACTGTATTTCAGCTGATGGTATTTACTTTATTGTAGCAATAGGAAATGATACAGATCTGTATTAATTATTTTGCTACCTGTTGGCTTATCAATTTCTTCATTTATAGTGTAAAAATTCTGATATTTTATAAGCCCGTAAAGGTCCTTTCATATAAAGCCCTGAGGGACTGAATATTTTAGGTAATGAAGCTGAGCTCAGATGTGTTACTCTTTCGATTTTATCTCTCACAAGAAGGAAACAACATGTTTGATTTGATACTGAGGGAATTTCTACCACACGTTAGTTTTGCTTTAATGTAAGCTGTTCTCTCTACTTTGTCCATAATGTGGATTCAAGATCTTAGGGGATGAAATTTCTCTGCCACCACAACCCAGTCCCAAAGTGGGTACCCAGTCCAACTCAGGGCAGAGATGTGGTACAGTGAAAGTGGTTGCTGATGGAAGCTCTGAACAAAGACTGATTTCCAAAAGTTTTTGTTGTGAGAGTACTGACTGTGTAAAGTGGATTGTTACTTCAGACTATTACAATTAGATGAGGAGGCTGCAGATGGAGGTAAGTGTACAGAACTTATATCTAGTGAATCCCAAAACTTGTTTTTCATTGGCAGTTGGTCCACCTTGAATCAGTGTACACCCTTTCTCTCTTGGGATCTGCCCAAAGTTGATCAAGTAATAAATTGCATTCTAGGCAGGCTGCAAATGCTACCTGACCTTATTTGAATAAACTAAGATAAATGAGTAACTCAATACATTGTGTAGACAGATTAAAATTGCTGAGACACTGAACAAATATTCTGAATATTTGTCAGACATATGAATTATGGGGGGATCTTAACCCTGAAACTGTCATAGATATATCATCATTGCATGATTGAAATTTTAAGTTTTCCATATTTAGGATATATAAGAAAATTAATATGGAATGGAGAATATTATTAAGGGCAGCTATCTTCTTAGTTATACTATAACTTAGCATTTGACTCTGGTAACATAACATGGTCAGATAAAAATTACAGCATCTGTACTTTTCCATTGAAAACTTCATAGGGATAGAATGGGCTTTCTATCTCATTGTTCATAGCTGCACACCCAAGTTGGATCCAAGGTATAGAAGTTCTGTTGTTTTGAGTGGTCAGGCAGGTTTGGCTCTAGCTCCCTTTGTCGCTGCCTGTTGGAGGGGGAACCAGGCATATCTGTCTTGCCTCCAGTCTGGCAATTTCATGTAGGTGAATTTTCTGGATGCTAAGTACCCACATTCCTCTAAGAGTAATGAATGAACTGACCATACCAAACTATTCATTAATTTGTATCAAGGACCAACACAAAATAGGGTAAAAATAAAAACTGATATTATGCAGTGTGACTTGATTGCAGTTGACATAGAAGAAATTTCTATAATTGAGATGTTAAGTTTACAAACTGCTTGACACAACCGCAGTTTTCTTTCTTTTTCAGAGGAACAATACTCATTTCTTTGGGACTTGGGCTCAGAGGCCACGTTTTTGACTGGTTAACATTTCCCAAAAGTTTTTTTAAAATAAAGTAGATTATTCTGTAATCTGTGTGGGGGTAAGAAAGAAGTATTTTCCCCTTTCTTATTGGAGGAAAAAAGCTGTTTGTTTTGGTTTCAGTACAGTATTTGGTTTCAATACAATGCTTAACTGATGAATAATTCAATGTATATAACTTACCTTGTTCTAGGTAATGTTTGTTTTTAGGAATCCTGAATAAAAAATAACTAATAATTTGTTAAATATATTTCATATTATTCAAATACTTAAATACACAAATACTTAAAGGAATTATCTTTTTTCTTCTCAGTGTTTATGTGCATAAGAGAATAGTGGTGCTAAAAACAACCTTTATCCAGCTCTAAACCTGATCATACACTATTTTTTGAAGGTTATTTTTTGAAGGGAGGGGATGATCTAGAGGCTACCATTCAATATGCCAATGAACTCAACTTTCTCTCCCTCAGCATCTCATCATGTTAATGACAACCTCCTTTCAGTGTTTATGAAGCATGCTATATGCATGGCTTGTGTTCAGGTAGTGGAAGTCTTTTGCTAACCTAACAGTACTCTGTTCTTACAAAAGAATCTCAACAAATAGCTAGCTGACAGCTTTTGCAGGAAAGTTAGTGCAGAGCAAAGAACATCCCTCAAGTAAGGAGGTCAAAAGCCTTATCCTAACTTTTCCTGAATGAGTGATCTTATGCTCATCTTCTAGTAGAGTGGTGATAACACACATGGCCTGCCAATAGCACACGGCGATGTGCAGTGTAAGTTGGATCAGGGATGCAGAAGAGCTTTACAGGCATAGTGTACTACTACATAGTGTACTGCTGGCATTTGATCCCACTGGGCCTTGTCCTCATTAATTGGAGTCACCCCATACCACCAACACTGGCACTTGGAATCTCATCCTGATCAGCGGTATCTCAACCAGCAGAGTTCCCTCCCTGGAAAGCAGAACAGAGTCATCCTTAGAACTAGTGTTTTCCATTCAGACAGCTCATTCATCCCACTTGCTCCTGCTCCCATCTGTTGTGTGCAGATGCCACCACCCTAGGGATGTGACCCAGTTGCCTCACCACACACAGCTTTCCTCTCAGTGTACACTCCCAAGACAGGGGTGTAGTTGTGTTCCCCTTGTGCTCCTGTCCTGCTCCACCTTCCTTTCCCAGAACTGATCAACACACCTCATTGTCTTTGCACTACACCCACAGTTTGCTCTTTCCTGCCGACCCCCCACTCCATCCATCTTGTCCTTTAATAGTGTTTCCATGTCCTGGAGGCGTCAGTGTAATTTCCCTTTCATGATCAGTGTTCTCAGGATGTAATTTACTCACTATGACTCAGAATAAACTCAAGTACTTCCGACAGGCTTGTTTACAAATTAGGAATTGGTGTTGATCATTTTGAAAAAAAAAGGATTGAATCAATTTTTTTCACACAATTCAGTCCCCAGATAGGCCCTAATGGTAAAACAGAAATTCAGAGAAGGTGGAAAGGGATTCAAAAGAGAATATTAAAAATCAAAATGGGGAGGGTCAGGGAGAGAGCATACAGTCTTCCAGGAAGGGTTAAAACAGCTAGAATTATTTTAAAGACAAAGTGTGTATTATGTGAGTCAGCTATTCTGCCACATGCACAAAGAAGGAATCAAATGTTTCAAATGTAGCAAGAGAGATTTAAGTCAGATATAAAGAAGAATTTCTAATGATTTGGGTTGTTAAATATTGCAAGGGTTTACAAAAGAAATTTGTGCAATTTCCTTCTGTGATGATCTTTTCGTATTAGGAAGCGTTCCATTTATGCACAATGGCTAAAAAAATTTTCTTTTTACGATTTTACTCAAATGTCTATAAATTCATTTTGGAAATTAGGCAAACAGATTAGAACTGTTGTGAATATTTTTGCTCATGACTGTCTTTGTATCTTTAAACAACCATTTGAGGTGATTTTTATTTTAATTGTGGTGAAATACACACAATATGAAATTTAGCATCTCAGCCATTTTCAAGTAAATAATTCATTAGCAGTAAGTACTTCACACTGTCCTGCAATATCACCACTCTCTATTTCTAAAACTTTTCATCATTCTCAACTGAAATTCTGTAACCGCTAGTATTTTTAGCCATTCCACTTGCCCTAGTAATTTCTCTTTTCTTTCTCTAGGAGTTTGAGCTTTTCTACATTTTGATGGTTACTCTCTAGAAGTAATTCCACTTTTGCAGCATAGAACCTACAGTACTGAATATCCTCATCCTTAACTAGTAAGGGGAAGTCATGGATTCTGCTCTGCCTTTCAGGCAGTCCCCCAAGAGTTCTGGCTCCACAAGCAAGTATTAATGGGGGCCAGGAGGCTAGGAGCACCCACTTGGTTGTAGTCTGGTGTAAGAGGCTGGTGGCAGCAACAGTGGCTTTCTCAGCTGGGCTGATATAGTGGTTGTCTGGTTGCTGGCATGAAGGCCACTTCCTCATCGTCCAAGAGACTTGTTTATGATTTTGGTGTGAATCATGTCCTTTTCTTGGGTTAGCTCTCTGCTGTGATGAGGAACTGGAAGATCTTCCTGGATGTTCTTCTGAGACTATACGTTCTTGTTTTCCCACAAAAATTCTTTATTAGCTCAGTATGCACTAATAAATACCTTCCTGCTTATACCAGCTAGAATTTTTTTTTTTTTTTTTTTTGTGTGTGTGTGTGTGTGTGTGTGTGCTTTTAAGAGCTTTGACCAATACAGGGCCAATTATTTCTTTCTATTGATTCTTCCTGTAAATTATTTTTCCTTTCCTTCAGAAGGAAGAAAGTGAGTTGTACCTAAAGGGGCCAGATGGTTGACTTTCCGTGAAGCTTTACTATAGCCATGTGTGTGTCAGGGCAGCAGGGTATGAGACACAGGTTTTTTGTTTTTGTTTAACTAAGTGAGTTTCATTGTTTATTGTAAACGTTGGTTTACATCATTATGTGTGTTTGGGGAGTGCACTATCCTCCCCATTCAAATGTTATTACCTCGGTGCACCCACTACTAAAATACCAGCAGCCCACCATCCTGATCCCACCTTAGTCTCATAAGGTTTTTGTTTTTTAATTTTTTAATATTTTTATTTTGTAATTATCATACAACATCAGTCATATTTGCATGGTTATTTCCCACCTTACCCCCCCCCCCCCCTCTTCCTTCTTCTCCCTCTGGTCACTCCAAGTTGCAAGCTGTTGGTCTGTTTAGTTTACAGGACTTTTCTTTTTTTGCTTTCAAACTATATCCTTTTTTTTTTTTTTTCACCCTCACAGGGGTTTTGAATGAGCATAACAGAGGCGACATAAGTGTCCAAGTGTCCACCTTTTTCGCTGGGACTTTCTGCATTTCTCTCTCAAGGAAGCTTTGCTGTGGCACAAAGAAGCAGAACTCTCCTATTTGAATCACAAAAACATCCTCATCTAAGAAGCAATTCTCCCTCCCACTTAACAAAACAAGTGTGAGTTTTGTGGAAAAGAGTGTGTGTGGGGTTAGGAGGCAGTGTTTCTATTCTCTGTGTTCTTAAGGAATCATTTTTAACTTTACAGAAAGGAACTAATGCTCAACTATCACCCTTAACCCCTTCAAGACAGCAAACTACTTATGGGCTCCCAGAAGCAGCCAGATCCCTGTGAGCACCCCATGGGTCATGGCTTACAGTTGTTTGTAGCCCTTACTGTCTCCACATGAAGGGTGCTTAGTAAATGTCCTGTTGCTGGCCAATGTGAAGCATAGGTACTTAATGTTCTAGCCCTTTTGCCAGGAGGTGAAGTCATGGGATCTTTAGTCCACCATCAGCCATGCCCCAGGCATGAAAACGTGTGTCTGTTTTCAATCTCCTCTAATTTCAGTGTTTCTCTTTACTTAATTCTGATATGTATCTATTCTGTTTTTACTGTTATGTTTATCATCTTTAAAATCACTTCCTTGAGTTTACAGTGTTCCTTTACATTGTGTTCTACATTTATTAAATGGATACAATATCTTCTTACATGGTATAAGAATATCAAATGAAATTGGCAGATCAATTGAGGGGAAAACTAAGCTAGACTGGTCCTGTTGGAATCATGACTCTACCATGTAAACGTTGTGTGCTCTTGGGTAACTTACTACACATCTCTCTCTCCCTCAGTTTCTTTATCTGTAAAATGAGGATAGTATATCTTTAAGGTGGTTAAGGGAGACATATGTAAATTAAATTATGTCCAAAGTCCTTAGAACACTCCAACACCAAGTAAGTACTCTATAAATGCTGTTAATTTTCTTCTGTTTCCTTCAGAAGTGATTTTTCTTTTTTCTATTTGATCTTTTACACTTTTATACTTCTTATCTTTCAATCATTGCCAGTCAAGAATACATAATGAGACTCTTTATTTGAAAGCATGAGTGTAGGTTTCCTCTGTTGATGTTTGAGCAGGTCTTCTCCCCGAAAGTCCCATCCACTGCATTAAAATCTGACTGGCCAGTCAACTTTGGTCCAGCTCTTTGGATCTGCTTCCATCAGTTCTTACATTCTCTGGTCAGACTCCTGCAGCCAAAATGGTGAAGCAGATTGACAGCAAGGCTGCTTTTCGGGATGCCTTGAATGGGGCAGGAGATAAAATCACAGTCATCAACTTCTTGGCCATGGTGCACATCTTGCAAAATCATCAAGCCTTTCTTTTACTCCCTCACTGAAAAGTCCACTAACGTGGTGTTCCTTGAAGTAGATGTGAATGACTATCAGGATGATGCCTCAGAATGTAAAGTCAAATGCATGAGAACCTTCCAGTTTTTAAAAAGGGGCAAAAGGTGGGTGAATTTTCTGGAGCCCATAAGGATAAACTCAAAGCCACCATTAATGAATTAATCTAATCTTCTTTTCTGAAAACCACTCATCAGCTGTTAAAATTGTAATATTTTTATTTACATAAACAGATTAAATAGCCAAACTTATTGTAACTGCCACTGATTATACATAAAATAAAATATTAATTATACCCTTTAAATTTTTTTTGACTGCCCAGACTCTGGGTAAGAGTATCTTAAAAGGCCTGATGTATTTCAGGGTAGTTCAACCAATTTACTGATCAAAGATTCCAGTATTTCTAACTGGGAATTTTTCAATCCTTCTTCTTTGCTATATTTCTTTGTATAATATGCTCCATCACTTCAACCATCAAAACGCCAAGTCTCCAGAGACTAAGCTCAATGAAATTAGTAATATTTATTTGGAATTATGTTCCCTCACACTGTCACTATCTTGTAATTCCCATGGCAAAAAAAAAAAGGGAGAATGAATACTGCTTAGAAATGTCAAATATATACTGGAAACAAAAGAATTTTAGGTTGTTTTTTAACCTAATGGCATTTTATTACCGAAGTTACTGTTTTTTTTCCTACTTCTCAAGCCTTCTAATATTTATTTTTCAAACATGGAATATATTTTTATTGTTTTCTGAGTTTCTCACCTCAGTCTTTGAGTTTTCTAGAATATAGCTGGCTCCATTCTTATCAAGGGCTCCATACTAAATAAATCACATATGAATTTATTTCTTAGTTTAAGAAAAATCAAAAAAGTGAAATTTTCCCCTCAGAAGATATAAATGTTGTGAGTCTTCATGACCCTGCAGATGGCTGGAATTTGGCAGAAGTCCATTTTACATATGGATGCTCCTGACACAACTCCTCTGGCAAAATAGCTAGTGATGACATTTGGCCGTTTTCATTAAGCATCTCATTTTTTCCTCTGCTCAGCTTGAGATCGGTTCCTGAAACAGTCCCTGGCAGGCCAGCTGAAACAGGAAAATATTAAGTTGCTGGCACACAAAAACTCCTTTCCTTCATCCTGAGATTCCATTAAAGCATCTCTGGCCCTTTACTGAAAGTTTTGATAATAATAATTTCCATGCATTTGAGGAAAATGGACAAGAAGTTGAGAGAAAGCGTTCTCATACTGTCCCCTTTGTATTGCAAACTAAAACAAAGTAAAAAAGAATTGTCCAGTTATTTCAGACAAATCAACACCAAATTCATGACCTGATTGATGGAACAGTTAAGAAACAGTATTTCTTCCTCTATTTCAGTATTTATAGGGTGTCTATGAATTGTTATTCTGTATGCAAAGTGTTGGTATATAAAGATGGCTAAAGTAATTGCCTTTTTCCTAAGAAACTTAGTCTATGAGGGAGACAGAATAAACTGTTGCAATGTGATACACAAAATAATGCATGTGCACTAGGTGAATACATGAATATGAGAGGATGGAGAACAGCAGCTTATCTCCTTAGGCAAAGGTAGGGGAGACACAGGACATGTTCTTTAAGCTAAACCCTGAATAAAGGACAGATCCTCCATAAAGACAAGATAAGAAAGGGTATCTTAGGTGAAGGAAATAGAGTATTTAGATAGGGAGAAAAAAAAGAGGAAAGTGTATTAACAATACCTTTAGAACTGGAGCAGAGTGTGGGGGCCAGGGAACGACATGACAGGATATGAGACCAGGCATTGGACACATGACATTAGACACACATCTGTATGAGAAGTTTAAACTTCATTCTCTAACCTTGATGTTTCTAACATGTGAGATTCTTATGTACTTTTGCACAATGGAATTTCCGATGGCAAATTGTGGAAGTAAATTGGCATCCGTATTCACTGCAAAACTTTATTGCTCACTATTTAGATAGGGCTGCAGGCTGCCATGATTACATGAAATATCCTCTATAGTTGTTGGACACTTACTCTCCTTAGTCCAACCTGACATCTCTTTTATGTCACTTATCTTTCCTGTAGCAACCTGGACCTCTGTTCCATCATCTTATGGTCACCTCTGTTCAATCTTCTATATAATACATGACACTCTCAGAGTGTTATGCCTGGCTGGAGTCAATAGTAAAATATGTGCAAGTCACCTGATATTTGGTGATACATCTGTGACAATAACTAGCTGAAAATATAAGCAAGTGAGAATTCTCCTTAGGAATCCATTGAATTTAAGCAGGAACGTGACAAAAACACATTTGTGCTTTTAGGATTTAATTCTGGAGGGTAGATTATCACATACATTATGGTCAGAACTTTAAGTAGTGACTATAGTAGGTAATGCATGTGTAAATTTTTTTGTCTAAGTAAATAATTTTAGAGGAGTAAGATGAGAATTTAGTCTCTGGCATCAATCAGTGTAGGTCTTGCTGAGTTCTTGCTCCTGTCTCTACTTGTCTGTTATAAGACATTATATGGCAAGTGATCTTTGTGTCTCAATTTCCCCAAATGCAAAATGACATTATAATGTGCTTGCTTCTTAGACTTGCTGTTAGGACTAAATACATCTAAAGCAATTAGAATAGTGTTGGCACAAGTGCTCAATAGATGCCAATATTATGCTGAGAAATATGATTACACAGGAGAGAAGAAATTATCACCTATGGAAATTGATAGGATAAAGGCAAAGGAAAAAAAGGGAGATGAGAATAACTTGAACAAAAGTGAAATAGCAATTGATTATTTCATTATTAAATAATGAAAATGGAGAAAAAAACCTAGAAGAGGGTAAAGGTCTGGAGAAAGTTTTGAAATATGAAAGGTTTATGGTGTCTCAGTTGTTAAGTCTGAGGAAACTGTGATATAAATGAAAGACAGAGATAGGTATAACAATTTTGAAAGCCATTAGCATCCAGGTGAAAGTTGGTATAGAACTTTGCTATGGAGCTTAGAGGGTATAGAATATTGCTATGGAGAAAGTAAGTAAATGAGAGATAATTACTGGCAATACTCAGAATATGTTGTTTCCTGCTCTGCCTATGACTTACCATGATTTGGCTATTAGTATTTCATGCTTACCATGGTTTGCAGATGATATGCTTTCAATATAAACCATACTCTGAAGTTTGAGCTTTGGTCATTTCCTAGGATGGTCAGTGTTCCACCAGCAATTTTTGAATCTCAGCAGGAGAAAGAGACATCAATGACCTTGTTGCTATAGCAATTCCATCATCTAACTAACAGTTCATTTTATTTCACTGCTTTGGACCTTCTTCAGGTGCCATATGTTTTCAGCTGTGTGTGTTGATGGGGAGACCATATAGTCATCCTGGTTTTGACTTTCAGTACAACATTCAGTAAATTACATGAGTTGGTCAATACTTTACTTCAAAAAATTGTCTTTGTGTTCAATGATTTTGCTTAATTGTAGGCTAATATATATGTTTTGAGCATGTTTTAGGTAGACTAACGCAATTTCAACTTGTAGTGGACTTATGAAGACATAACCCTGTTGGAAGTGAGGAAGAGTTGGTGATTTCTGCATAATGTTCCAAGCAATTTTCTTAGCTTCTTTTTGTTAAAAAAAAAAAAATGTGTTTTTTCCATTAGCAGCTTTTCTCATGGAGGAGAATGCTGTTGAACCATTCTACTCTATAACTTCAAACACAAGACAAATGTCAAATACCACTTGTTCTGTTCTCTTCAATGAAAGTCAAATAAAAGTAATCAGCTTGAACCCACCCCTCTTTAGATGAATGCTTAACAGACAGGGAACTGGATGTTAAGAGGCGGTTCTGCCCCCTTATTCTGTGATGGAGGAAGAATACTGGGGTCCTTTGTGCTGCTGACACTTTGGCAGGGCAGGCTGGTATTTGAGGAGAAAACCTGTTATTACTTCAAGTATAGACTTTTTTCCTTTATGTGTCATAGTTATGCAGCCTGGAAGTTAAACTCCCAAGTGACCGGCCCATCACTGGCCAGCTCCATCTGCACCTGCCCAGTCCTGGGTGCAGTGATGGTGCAGAAGAGAGTTTTCTGTGCCCTCCCTAGGGTCCAGGCATGCTGAAGCCTGAGGAGAGCAGGCCCATCAGAGGGAAGATGAATATGGGATGATTCTGATTGCTTTCCACAGTGATCCAGTGCGAATTCTGTACCTGCCCTATTCTTGTTGGGTCGAAAAGGAGTGAAGTGGTGGATAAACCACCAGGCAGCCTTGACCTGGTGGAGTTACTAGCAAAGCCCAGTCACCAAGTCCAGGCCATCAAGGAAAGTCAAGCACCAGTGAACACATTCAGGATTTGGCAATCAAAACACTGGAAAATCAGCTGTTTTAATTTCAGCATTTCTGCAAGTTTTGTTTCACTCTTAGGCTTTATTTTTGAATTACAAATGGGGAAAACCTGATAATATTTTCATTACTAAGAGCCTTTAAATTTACTAATCTGACCCTGAGGAAATCATTAGTGTCAGTGCTATGTGGTGGTATGTGGACAGCTGGGAATAACTGCTCCTCACTTATTTCTAAGACTTGTTCTTTTCCCTTGTATGTGGGGAGAAGGTCAGGACCCAGCCAGTGTTCTCTCTGCAGATTCGTTGTCAGTTGTTTTTATATCTCTAGTTCACCTCCTAGGCTGAGACAGGAATAGAGATACATGACCTGCTGTTTTTAACATTTTGTTCTCTACTGCCTGCCCAACACTGGTTTCAGGTTTAGTCACAGCTCTTCAATAATTCTGATTTTCTGCTAATTACTCAGTTACTGCTCACACATCTAACATTTCTTGGACCTTTATAGTCACAGTTCCTTAGTATTATATGAGGTTGTCCTGCATTCTTAGATATATGTTTTGTCCATTGTCATTAAATAATGCAGAGGGTTACCATTTATCAAAAGTCATACCATGGAAAACCATCACTTTGTAAACTCTCTTCCTAAACTTCAGAAAATTTGTGTATGTAAAGTTAAAAGAAAGAGATGGGCAGTTTGAAAATGACAACAAAACCCTGAAAGCTTCTGGCCCTTTGCCAAAATTTATCTATGGGAAACCTCAGATTTCCCTACTCTCTGTTTTTCCTTGTCCTCCCTGTGGTTTCAGATTGCAAGAGCATTATAATGTCACCATACAGAGCTCAGGGTAGGTTATTCAGAGGAAGCTACTTAAATGCTGGCAATTTCATCCTACATTTACCATCCTCAATCTTAGATCCCTGTCACTCTTCCTATATCTCCTCTTCTCCTTTTTTTCCTACACCTTCCCACTCCCCACCTTCTACCAACACATTTCGCTTAGGGAGAACAAGAAGGGAAAACAAAACCCAAACAATGACCTCTAGGAAAGAAGATCTGGAGTTTTCTTACTTGTTGACATGGAAGGGGAAGAAAGAAATCAACAGGATCTCCTCCATCCTTTTAAATACTACCCTACTACTGGAATTGGACTGATTTCCAACTCTGAAAAGGCTTCAGAGAATACAGAGAAACTCCATGAACATGAATAGGGGGAATTTTGATAGATTAAGAACAAATGTTAACAGTCAAGCCATTCCAAGAATGTTCTGCTTTCTTTCTCCATAATATTTCAGTTGAGTTGCCTTTAAAAGACATAATAGGATATGAGGCTATATAACATTTCAAATCCTTTGCCTCTGGGATTTGGAATGTTTTTCAGGGATTGCTAAAGTTTGTGCAGTCCCTTTCTATAATGAGACTCTTCTTTGAGCAGAAAGAGATACCTCTTTCGGCTATCATGGGAAAACTAATCTTTGGGAAAGAAACCCTTTGAGAAGAAAAGCTTCAATACCTGTATTTAATTCACATATTCACATTGTTTTTTTATAGTATAAGTGGGAGTTGACCAAACTCTGTGTGTGTGTGAATTAATGAGTACAATAGTATGCCCCTCCTTTGTAAAAAGGAGTTAAAATGAATTATAAGATTTGCTTCACACCCAGAAAAGATTTATTTGGGAAACATTTCATTTGACATATTGCTCATAATTAAAGTAATTCTTCATTTTCTGTTTCCTTTAAATTTGAAACTGTGCCTTTGTTTAACATTCCATGAATTAAGTCTCTCACAGGAAAATAACCTTGAGCCTCATAAACACACACACTTAATGTCTACTGACAGAAAGAAAAAAAGTAATGATTCTCCCCATTGCAGGAGCCCAACATTATTGCAGCTCCAAAGTCAGGTGCCCTCATTGTACCAACTTGCATTTCCCTGCTTTTACTGACAGAGGGTTCTACTTTAAAATTATGCCTTCCATATTTCACCCAGATGACTCATAGGTAATTCTTATTAGAACTTATTAATGATTATAGATAGAAAACATTAGAATTAAATTATTTACTTGACACAACTTGGTATATTTCCATAGACCTAATTACCTTATCAATTCCTCACCACCTCAGCTTTGTTTACTATGCTGTTTTTAGCTGTTTGCCATCCCCATCCCCAGCCTACTCCTACTCCTGAGTTGGGAGAACAGAGAAAATCACTATTTTGTTTGTTTATTTTTTTCTTACACTGCAGAAACCTCTGTCAGAACTCTTCTACAGAAGTAGAGAAAGCTATGGAAACCATAAATAGCTGAGATTACATCAAGCTAAAAAGCTTTCTTACAACAAAAGAAATAGTAACAAAACAAAAAGACACACAACTGAATGGGGAAAAATGGTGGCAATCCATATAACTGATAAAGGGCTGATATCAAAGATCCACAAAGAACTTACAGAGTTCAACAAAAACAAAGCAAAAAGTCCAGTCAAATACTGGGCAAACTATATCCCTTGGCATATCCCAGCCTTTTAGGTTCCAGGATGTTGAAGGATTTAAAGGTAGAACCACTGTGGCTCACAGAAGACATCTTCCAAGTACTCCTTCTCTTTCCTTTTTTCTATTTTCCTCCTTTTTCTTAAACTGGCCTAAACATTGAGGACATTTCTGTGTAGAAAGAGAATTTGATCATTTTGGGATCAAAAACTTTGCTACCACTGCAAGATGAACAGACTCAGCATTGCCAAATTAGTCCACAAGTCAGTAAGAAATGCAGGACAAAGATAGCAAGTTATTTTTAATATCATTATTAGATAATAATGGTTTACAAGACTGTATTTTGGGGAAAAAGTTCACATCTTCTCAGATGTATGTAACCACAGGTTGTAATCCATCACCAAAACAGTCAAAGCTATTACCACTGGCAATCTCTTCCTTCTTGTTCATATCCTTGCTTTCCCTTCACTTCTAGTAATCTTAATTCTGCTTTCACATCTTTAGAGTTTGTACTGGTTTGGTCTTGTCAGTTCCTTTGCTTTGTTTCTCTGTATTCCACATGTAGGTCAAATCGTCCATTATTTGTCTTTCTCCTTTTGACTTATTTCACTTAGCATAACCCTCTCCATTTTCATCCATTTTGTAGCAAGTAACAAAAGAGTTCATTTTTTATAGCTAAGTAGTATTCCATTTGGCATATATACCATATTTTCTTGATCTACTGCTCTGTTGTTGGGCATTTAAGTCACTTCCTTAAACTGGCTATTGCATACAGTGTTGCAGTGAACATAGATGCAATGTATTTCTTCAAACTAGTGATTTGATATTCTACAGATAGATACCTCAGAGTGGAACTGCTAGATCATCTAGTATATACAATTTTAAAATTTTGAGGAACCCCTATACTATTTTCCATAGGTCTAAACTTGTATACATTCCCACAAAGAGTGCAATAGGGTTTCTTTATTCTGAACCTTGGATTCCTTTCTTTCTGAAACTTCACCAGTATTTGTTTCTGTTTTTTGTTTGTTTGGTTGGTTTTTCTGATATGAACAGTTCTCACAAGGGTGAGGTAACATCTCATTATGGTTTTGATTTGCATTTCTCCAATAATAACTGATGCTGAACATTTTTTCATGCATGTATTTGCCATTGGTATATCTTCTTTGAAGAAGTGTTTATTTAGCTCCTCTGTGGATTTTTGACTGGGTTCTTTGTTTTGTTTTGTTGAGTGTCTGTTCTTTGTAAATCCTGAATATTAGTCCTTGGTCAGATGTATAATATGCAAATATTTTCCCCCATTCAATAGGTTGCTTTTTTGTTTTAATGATAGTGTCTTTTGTGGTATAGAAGTTTTTAGTTTGATGTAGTACCAGTACCATTCATTTACTTTTGTTTTTGTTTACCTAGTCCTTGAAATCAATACCATGGAATATTTTGCCTCTGTTTCTTCCTATATATTTTATGGTTTCTTGTCTTGCATTCAAGTCTCTAATTCATTTGAGTTAATTTTTGTGTTTGATCTGAGAGTGTTCTAGTTTCATTTCTCTTCATGTGGCTGACAGAATGATTTTAGGTAAAGTAATTGAAGGGCTTTTGTTCTAACTCACAGAAGGACACAGAAGGTGGTGAGTAGATTTGAAACAATCTTGTCTGGGATTGTGGAAATGGACAAGACATTCATGTTTAGGGGAAATTTTACTTGGCACCTGGCCATGTTACTTTGGGCCAATCATGGTGGATGTTTCAGAGTCAGTAACTTCCCTGTAGAATTTAATATCTGTAAAGTAATCTCAACTACTTGTCTAGTGGATGTACAGTAGAGGAAGATGGGCTGATATTGTTCAAGCGTCTAACAAAGATTCTGCACCTTTAATTCCCTCACAGTTTGAATTTGCAGGTTTCTACCTGTCTATATTTATAATCACACATGCAAAATAATAAGTTCTTTAAAATTCAACAAAATAGCTTGAATATAATACTGACTTTCTTTTAATATTTATTTTCAATCAAAAAACTCCCTTTGGTGATCTTTCCTCAGGATGATATAGTTGACAGCAAAGGAAATCTTCCAGTTTCAACATGTTTACCTGTTCACTTTTCTCTTTGAGCCTGCGGTTTTACCCTGACACAATGAACAAATACATAGGGTTCAGAGAATAAGAGATATTCTTGGGAAAAGACAAGTATGAAAGCTGCTATTTATTTTAAAAGGGCAGGTTGAGGTTATATATCTTTTATGTTTGGAGGAGACACATCAATCTTGTATGCAGAAGAAATTATTCTGTAGAATCAGTACTTCACAAAGTAAATGGAAATGTCATTTTGAAGTTTGGCATTTGATAGTTAGAAGTTCTTTATATAAGTAAATGAGCTTTCCTTGAAAAATATTCAGGTAATACTGATTTTTATACTGTCTTTGTTCATTTGCATTTATCATGTAAATATATGATATATGTATATATATAATGTGAAAGTTACTTTCAATTTAACTCTTGTGAAACTCAAGTGCTTTAGACTTTTACATACTGATTTTCTCTGTTCTGTTTCCTTCTGGAGATTTTATCAGAGATATTGACTTGGTAATTACATCTGCCTCTTTGTCTTCAGTTCTTTAAAGTGGAGTTTTCAAAGGAAGGTCCAAGTCTTTTAATAATCAGAACAATTAATTACAAATGTAGATTCCTGGGCATCTGGCCAGATATTCATGAAGCATATACACTAATCTGGGTAGACCAGGCTTGACAAACTCATCAAATAAGGCACCTGAAATCTTAGAATTCATTCATGGTGGTAAAGCATATCTTCAAGAATGTGTCAGCTTTAATTTAAAAGTGGGACATGGGATAGGGTGTGCTGACACATGCCTTTAATCCCAGCCTAGGAAGGAAGGCTGAGGCTAGGAATTGCTTGAGTCTGGGGGTTTGAGAATTGCCCAGGGCAACATAGTGAGACATGGTCTCAAAGAATAGCTGGTCATGGTGGCGCATGCCTGTAATCACAGATAAGTGGGAAACTGAGGCTGGGAATTTCTTGAGTCCGTGGTACCCTGGGCAATGTGAGTCTGTGGTTCCCCAGACAACATAGCAAGACCTATTCTCAAAAAAAAAAAAAAAAAAAGTGGGACAAGGGCAGGTAATTCAGAACTGTCTTGCCAGGGGAACATAATCATTCTTCAAGTAGAAATGTGTATTAGCAATGTGTATTTCCAATAATATTTTACAGTAATCACATTGGTGATTTGTCAGTGGAATTTATTGAACTGATATACATATAAATTGACAGATCTATACATGTAAGCTATATGGATATACACATACATTCAGGTATATGCTTAACATAGGGAATGTAGTGATATAGCAACACTATTCTTGCATGAGCAGCTACAGAGACCTGCATCCTGCTGAATGTGCGTCACGGTAGACTCTATATCCCATTAAATCATGGAAACACAAGACTCAGCAAAGGCCTGATCCTATCATCATTAAGCAGTTATTTGTCTATGACCACAAACAACTTGATAATAACTCTTTAGTAACTTGATATGGTACTCTCTAAATGTTGTATAATGGCTATTAATTTATAATCAAGTAAGTCTTTAAAAATGTCTATCAAGAAAGGAAATTTTAAAGGGTTCATACAGAAAGATAAAAATTAGCACTAAGCTAGATGCCAACTGACCTCCTTAGTGTTAACAGTAAGACTATGTATTCTCAGTTCTAGTTACTTCTTAAAGTCAACCATGGAACTGTTTTCGTTAAAAAAAAGTCTCACCCCAAAGTTCTGATTCAAAGTGAAATGGAAGAATGAGAAAAATTGGAAAGGGATATATTTAGTCATGAAAGACTGAAAAGATATAAATTTTGAGAAAAAGGGGCCTGTTTACATAGGACTGTCTAAAAATAAATTTCCATGACCAAACTAAAACATTCATCACGTTAGTGAAGATTAGGGTCTGAATGTATAAACAGAAGGGAACCATCATCAGAATAGAAATTTCACCACTTGCATGAAGATGACTGGTTTTTGTTGATACGAAAGGGAGAATTCTGGAACCTGCAATTTTAAGGAAGACCTATAGGGAGAAAGGATTCTATTAGTTCTGCCTTACATTGGAAAGGCAACCCAGAATCAGAAGAACAGTGGTAGGTGGGAGTGGAAAAGGGCCCAGATTAGCTAATTCAGTGTCAAATGCAGACAAAGTAGACTTCTCTGCTACTTCCCTATGCTTTCCTGGAACCAAGCTCATACTCTTCTATCCAAATAGGAGGAGAATCTTAATTCATGCCATTAAATAAACCTAGTGTCACCCTTGTGAGAGCTGGTTACCAAAAGCTCATTGTGAATAGCAGTTAATCAACTTGTGTGCCTACTTATGATCAGAAAACTCAGACTGACTCTTTTGTGTCTAAAAAGAAGAAGCAACATATAAATAAAAATATAAATTAAAACAAGGACATGTGTGTGAAAAACTATATTAAAAAAGAAAAAAGATGTGAAATTTATATTTAAATAAATTATTTGATGTTTAAAAAAAGAAAAGAAAAAAGTCAGTGTTAATAAAAAAAATTCATCATGGAGGAAAGAGTTAATACAGAATTTAGAAAAAAAAGAATTTAAGAGACAGAAAAGACAGTATAAGACAAAAAAGAAAAGCAATTAAGAATGCTAAGAAAGCAGGGAGGGGTTAAAAAAAGAATGCTAAAAAAACAAGTGAGCCATATTAAGTAACTAAGTTTAATTATCATAGCACACTAGTACACTACTTTGCATTGCAATGGCTATGATTTCTATTGATTTAGAATGTAGATTGTGGTTAATGACATTAAACTTTAACAATTTAAAGAGATAGAATTATACAATTGTTGGAAACACAGACTCTAAAGTTTTTACTGATTTTATATGAATCCAGGAATTTAATTTCTATGCTACTCAATTGCTTTTCTCTAAGATGAAATAATATTAGTTATCTATCTTGTGAGGCTTACATGAACTACTTTATACAAAGCACTTAGAACAGTGTTTGATACAATAAGTCTAAAAACAACAGATTATTTAAAGAAATAGAAATATTTATTGATATAGAACAAACATGGAATGTTATTAATATGACAATATAAATACGTAAGTACAGATGAAGTAAAAATAGTGAGGTTCAGAGATATTATTTAAAGTTAGAATAAAACAGAAACTTCAGAAAAAATTATGATCTTAAGAGCCTACTAAAAATGTCTTTATGCAAATAAATCGTATAACTTAAAAGAAATAAACACATTTTTAGATTTATACAAACTTCCAAGATAGAATCAAGATGACATAGACAGCTTGAACTATCCAAACATTATGCTGAAATTAAAAGAATAATAAAAGTCTCTCTTAGAACAGGAATCCAGGACCAACTGGCATCTCCAGTGAATTCTGCCAAACTTTCAAAGATGACCTAATACTTATTTTACTAAAATCCCTCAAAATATTGAAAAGGGATATAAACTTCCTAATGTCCTATGAAGCAAACGCCCCCAAAACAAACAAAAAGAGTACAAAAAAATTATAGGCCAATATCTCTGATAAACATAGATGCAAAAGCCCGAACATAATCCTAGCAAACTAATTATAGTAACATATTAAGAGAATCACCTACCATCATCAAGACTTCATTCTGCAAGGCTGCAAGGTAGGTTCAACATATGCAAATCAAGCACTGCCCTTCAATAGTTCAACAAATAGGAAGACAAAAGTCACACAATCATTTCAATAGATATCAAAAAAAGGATACAAGATTCAACATTCATTTATGATAAAAACACTCAGTAAAATGGTAATAAATGAAACTTAATTAAACATCTGAAAGTTTATATGGTAAAATTGCAGCCACTCTCTACTCAAAGGCAAAAAGCTGAAAGCATTTCCACCAAAATCAGGAACAAGACAAGAAGGCTCACTACTATTATCACTATTGTTATCACTATTAACACGATTACTATAATTTTGTAAGTCCTACTCAAAGTTCATAGGAAAGAAAATGACATAAATGGAAACTAAATTGGAAAAAAAGTGAAACTGTCACTATTTGCAGATGACAAGTTAATACACATAAACAAAAAAACACTCTGCTAAAAATTTATTAGAAATTTATAAGAATCAATTTATTAGAAGCAGTCATATGGCAGGATACAAGATCAATATATAAAAATCAATCACAGTCCTAGATGCAAACAAGTGAAATCTAATGTCAAAAACCTTTTTTTATTTCCCTCCACTCACTGAAATCATCATGCACAACTTACAGGGCTGATTAACCAAGGTCGTAACTTCCCTTGCGTTGTTTTTACATTGTTGCTTTGTTCTTCCCGGTTGCTTCTACTGTCCAGTCTTCTTTTTTGCTGGTCTTTTTCTTTCTTGGTTGCTCTATAGATATTTCTGCATCATCAGATTTCCTTTCCTCTGTTCTCAAAGGATGAGCACATTTGCAGTCAGTTCTGGAAACTTGGTCTTTATCCTGAATCTTTGCTCAAAATTAATCTTTAGAGATAGATTGTGTGGATTCTCTTTTTAAGAAGATGAATAATCTGTATTTAAAATAACACTTGTCAGGATTGGCCAGTGCAGATGGCGCACAGGCACCGCATGGGCTGAGAGCTCATCTCAGCCCATGTCCCCCATGACCCCGCCATGATGGCGGGGCCATGGCCCTCGTGCGCACAGACTTTGTCTGCCTCTGGAGGGTGGTGGGTGAGGCGAATCACGCACGAGGGCTGCATGGACCAGTCTTGGCCCATGCTGGTGGTAGCTTGGACATTGGCTGCCACTGCGCCTGATATACAACTGGTGCTTGCCCCCCCCCGCCACCCCCCCCTCCCCCATGCGGAGGGGAGGGGGAGTGGCTGGGGGCTGCTTCTGGGATCAGGCAGGGAAGCCAGCACATGGGCACCACACACCTGAGGCCTGCTGAGAAGCAGAGTGCAGTGTGCGGTGGTGGGGGTGGTGGGGGTGGTGGTTGGGAGGGACTTGTGGGGTGTGATTTGCCACAGACCCTTCTCGGTTAACCTCCACTCTGCCGAGCTGCCCACACCAGCAATAAGTGCATCCAGATAAAACTTCAACCAAAGAAACAGAAGAGGCAAAACATCAAGAAAGACTTTTGCCTCTAAGGCAGGACTCAAAAAGAGCAAGGCAAGTTCACAGAGCAATGAACTGTGAGAACAAACATGAGAGAGTTTTGCATACCAATCACTGGGGAGCTACGACCATAAACCTGGCACAGAGATGCAGTCAACAAAGAACAGCACACTCCTGCTGCCAAAGGATGGATGCCCGCAGAATGGTGGTGGTAGCTGGGCATGGTGGCTCGTGCCTGTAAGCTTCAGCCTATGAAGCGGCTAGGGATGGGAATCATGGATCGAGTCCTGCCTGGGGCATGTAGCGAGACCTAGTTCCAAAAAAATATAGTTGGGCATGGTGGCACATGCCTGTAATCCCAGCTACCTCGGAAGCTGAGGTTGGGGATCACATGAGTCTGTGGTACCCCAGGCAATGTGAGCCTGGGGATCTATGGGCAAAAATAGCAAGACCTAGTCTCCAAAAAAAAAAAAAAAAGTTGGCAGTCGCCTAACAGAAAAGATCCTAAAAAGAAGATGTGGAGACCTACCATTAGTCAAAGACTGTCCCCATGGAGGAGCAGCTATACCAAAACACAAGACTGGGAATTGGGTCCCCAGAGCTAAAGTCCTTAAACATAGTGGGATGAAGCAGCAAAATGAGGCAGAAAACAATAGAACAGCCACCAAGAAACAAGAAACAGGGATACAAGCCAAAGGTGCTCGGAATGGCCAATAAAGATATTAAAAAAAGAAAAGAAAAAACCTAAAAAGACTAAAGGGCTAAACATGGACAAACAACAAAAAGAAAGGAGGCAATGAGACTAGAGGGAGCATGGTGGGGTGGGGTAATCCTATGGGGATCAACAATCATGCAATCATGCATTGTACAAAATCCAAAAAATTTTAAAAAATTAAAAAAAAAATAACACTTGTGGGTGTGAATTTCATCTTCACCTTGACCTTGACTATTTGATTCTTTTTTCAATATCTAAGACCTTAGAATTCATTATCTTATTTAGTTGTTTGCCAGACTAGTGGTCTTGATAATGAAAATACTTCTATCTGAAAAAATTGATGAGAATTTTTCAGAAGCTGGAAGTAAAGTCTAGCCTGGCAGCTTCAGGTAGATGCCTAGAAGTCATGTTCCTGGAATATGTATGTGTTCCAAGAAGCTGGCTAAGAAGTACTACATGCTGAGAACCCCAAATCCCTGCTCTTATTAATGGTATGAAACAGTTCATATGAAATTTCTAGCTTTAGTGAAAAGTAAGAATATAAAATAATAGGATATATTTTGGAAAGTTGTATCACTGGCAGCTCATGACTTTGCACTCATTGCTTTCCATTAGTTCTCAAACTTTTTCCTTCCTTTCATCGCATCCAATTTAGCTGATCTTCACACTTACAGGAAAAATTAGTCCAACAGAATTTTAAAGGAGTATGACAAGAATTGCTTTCTCCTGAAGATGGTCTATTGCTAGCTAGAAGTCTGGTAGTTCATAAGGATGCAGCTCTCAGGGAGTCAGGAGCAGAACTCAGCTGGGAGGGAAGAGAGCAGCTCCACATTGCACCTGCAGATGGGGAAAAAAGCATAAAAGGCAGTGAGGCTGGTGCCAGGAAGCAAGGGGACACTTTTGGGGGGAATTGGAATTTGGAAAACTTTTTTTAAAAATTTATTTATATGTAAATTTTACATCTTTGCAATTCCAGGGATTTACCCCCCCACCTCTCCCCCCCTTTCCCTCCTGTCCA
>PVHY01018407.1:0-29319 GCA_004024945.1 Uropsilus gracilis
AAAAAAATAAAACAGGCAAACTATAAAAAAAAGAGAACAAATTATCTATCAAAAAGCTGCCAAGCTTAGAAAGCTCTAATATGCATTAATACCCAATATATGTAAATAATTCATAAAATTCAACAACAAAAACCCAAATAACTCAATTAAAAAGCAGGTAGCGGTAACATCTTCTATGGAGAAGACCTAAGATGGTCAACAGGTACATGAAAAGTAGTTGTTCATCTTTGCTTATTATTATGGAGATGCAAATGGAAACAACAATGAAATATCTCACACCCATGAAAATGGATATTATTTTAAAGACAAGAAATAATTAATGTTGGAGAGGATGTGGATAGGAGTGTTATATACTATTGGTAAGAATATAAATTCTTGCAACTATTATGGGAAACAGAGTGAAGAGTCCTTAAAAAATTAAAAATAGAAAATTGATACTATTCAACAACCATCACAGAGATAATTGACATTCTCTGTGGAAATCTCTTCTATCCTATTCTCATACATTCCCAGAAATATTAATTAGTACACTGGATTTGATGTTTGCCATTCCAGTGGTATTTGAAACTTTTAAATCACAAATCAGTAAATAAATAATATACTATTTTGCATGGTTATAATTTTGTAATTATGGTATTTTAATATGTATACTATCTATGTAACTTGCTTTCTTCCCACAAAAATATCTTATAAAAATAATCTAACTAAGATATTGGGGAACATCCCCATTTGCTACTTTTATTATTGTTTCCAAATTTCAAGTTGTCTTAAAGTTTTAAAACTTGTAATATTTGTCATATTGATATCTTGTTGTATCCTAATTTGCATACTGATATCTTGTTGTAACCTAATTTTCCTTTATTTATACGTTCTAAACCTGAAATAAACTGTATAGTTTAAAATAAAAAATATGTGGAAAAAAAGAAATTTCATATTATTCAGTTATTTCACATCTGGGTGTTTATCCAAATAATATAAAAACATGAATTTGAATATGTATCTCCTTGTTTACAATAGTCAAGAACTGGAAACAATATAATGTCTATCATCAGGTGATTGAATATGAAAGATGTGGTATATATACACAATAGACTACTGCTTCACTGTAAAATGAGATGAAATGCTATCTTTTCTGATAACATACATGGACTTAGAGGCTATTATACATAGTGAAGTAAGTTAGAAAGAGAAAGATGAACACAAATAAACACAATATTATTTCACTCACGGAATACATAGAGCAAACAAATGAATAAAATAAAGCAAAAATAGATTTTCATACCATATAAAATTTTCTTAGACTATTTAAAAAAGGCTCTCAATGCTAAATCAGCACATCAGTACAGTCAAACATAGATTTTTTTTCTACTTTGTTTTCTTTCTGCACATATGCTTTTCCCCTACACATTATAAATTAGTGAAATGTAGAAAGGAGAAACCTGGCTATTAAGTGTTTAAGGTGTTTAAGTTAAATGCAACATTGACTCTAAAGAACCAAACAGAGAAGATAAACCCTTGATGAAATGAAAGGATATATATATGAAATTTTAGGAATATTTAACCCATAAAGTAGAATTTTATAAGTATGCTCATCTAAAGATGTTGTTAAAAGGGAAAAGTCTTAGTTTGTGTATAGCATTTTTATTTATTAAAAGTCATTGTCAAAAATATTACTCATTTAATCTCTGCTAGGCTTTGTCACATGTTTATTTCTTTATACCACAATGTTCACATTGATTTCCCTTAAGTTTGGGGAATATTTTTGTTAACACTTGGTTAATAATTAGTTCAAATGTTTAGGAAACTATTGAGAAGCAGAAAATTCAAAGCAGTGAAATGACAGTCATTCATTAGAATCAAGCCTTTTTGAATGTCTCTGACTCAAGTATTAATGAACAAAGTATGATGACTAATTGGATCAATTTTCTTTCTGCTACATAAAGTACTCTTAGGACCGCATCTCATAGAAGATTCCTGTAGCTTTTTGCTACAATATTTTGAAGTATTAATTTTGATTTCTTTCTGAGGAGCTCCCTGGAGACACCATGCTAACCTCATCCACTACCAATACCCAGATCACTTGAGGACAATCGATGATCTAGTCTGGTCCTGATCAAATAGCTTGGTGTTTTGTGATTATGCAACCTCCTGGACTGGGAATAATCAGGCAGAGAATTATCAGGACATTGACAGATTAGCTTCATCAGTTACCTGCTGTGACCACCAGCTTTCTGTATATTAATAAGGAAAAAGTAACCTGCTGATTGTCATTTAAATTACATGAGGATATATTTGTCTTTTAGAACTCCAAGGCATTTAAATATGATCTAAGATCAAAATTCATTAAAGAAGGAGGATATATTCCAGCAGACATTTCCCAAGAGGCTGACGAATAGCACTTGCACTGTAGAGAAGAGAAGCATATTTTTGTGCATAATCGTTTTTTAAATATGGAACACAATTTAATCCAACAAATATTTATTGAGTACTTATTATGGGCAAAAACACTGTTAAACACACCATAAAGGAAGAACATGGGAAACACATCTTAAAAGGTTATCAATGAAACAAATATATAAAAATAAACATAATCCAAGGCAGACTACAATACATGATGCAAAACAAAGCAAAATAATACCAAGAAAATGAACCAAAAACCTCACAGAACTTCCAGTTCGAAAAAGTCACATGTTGGAAAATTAGGAAAGTTTTGGTGGACAGAGAGAGCTGAGCAATCTTTTTAAAAGATGAACATGGGAAGAAAGTAATTTCAAGTAGAAATTATGTGCAACAACAAAGGTATGGGAATGGATGAAGCTGATGCTGCACTGAAGATACCTCTACTGTATGCAGCAGGTACCTATCTGTCTAGAACATGCTGGTGGTTTCTTACTGCCATCTCTACAGTTCTGCCTGAGAGCTTACTCTAGTCAAGGCATGCTCAATAAACATGCAGGGCAGACTGGAGGGATGAGACACCTGATGCAGCCCCAATCAAGTTAGAGGGGCTTTCTCAACCCTCATGTAGGACACCCCAAGGTAGTTTCTATCCCATCTTTGGATAAACCCACCAGGACTGGTCCCCAGTTACCCAGAGTGGCTGAGGCTTGTCAACTTAATCCACATTTGCTCTTTTCCTTTTTCTGCCTTACTTCTCCATGGATGCTTCCTGGGATAACTTCCCAGACAAACTATTTGTATCAAATCCTTGTGAAATATTGTGTTTCTGAGAAATCAAATCAGAGAGTGGACAGGTGCAAAGCAGGTTAAGTAACTAGCAGATTGTTCAATATATTTAAAGAAACTGAAAGAACGGGGTAAATAATAAAGGACGCAATAAAAGTTTTTGGCTTTTCTCTCTGTGCTAGGAATTTTCTAAACTATATTTTGAATATTCTATCTCACTTAAAAATGAGAACATCCCTCTGAGTTAAGTACTATCAAATCAGCAGTACAGAGAGATTAGTTAAATTGCTCAAGACCACACATCTGTCAAATGGTGAAAACAGAACCCAACTCTAGTTTTCTGAGATATAGATGCTGAACTTTGAAGTTCAGTGTTCTTCTACCCCCTTTTTATTGCTGCTTCTTCTGAATTGAAATCTGTAGAGTACTACACTCCTGAGGAAGAACTGAGTAGTCAGAAGATTCCTGCATCAATTGAGGAAACTAGAAGAGATACTTATGTTGGCTGAGATTCTGACAAGAAAGAAGAGAATGTTAATAACAAACAAAGCCATGGGCTGGGACTGGCAGAAGATCCCTGGACTCTAAGCCCTGCCCAGGCACCTGGTCAATCTATTGTCCTTGTATGCCCACTGTTTGCAGACTCGTAAATTTGAGATTACGGTTCTTAGTTGGTCATCAGACAAGCCTCAATCAGAGTTCTTGCCCCACATTACTGTTCCTGAGAATTTGAGTGAGATATGTTACTGCTCTCCTTTGAGTCTCAGACTGTTTAATTTTAGTAATACAATAATTTAGTAATACAAGTTATTATGTAGGATTCTTGTGAAACTCTACAGAAATAACATACTTAAAGATCATCTTTCAGCTTCCATATTTAATGTGTATTAACTGACATCATCAAAGCTAGAAACTATTATCTAACACACATAGGTGGATACCTTGGGTCTCGTAAAATTTAGCCTCTTCACCAGCTTCCAAAAAAAAAAAAGATCAAGAGCACAAAATATGCCATTGTTATATGATTAATATACAATTAATATTCAAGATTAGAGATGAATTTTTGGCACCTTGAGTTGTAATAAGGATTCGTTCTCTGAGTCTTTTTTACTTAATGATCAAAGTCTTGTAAGACTATGAGATGGGGAACTCAGTGGCAGTAAGACACTGGGCATACAACTTGGTAAGTCAGCAAGAAGGACTCTTTCCTCCTGTCCCAAAGAAGCTCTAATGAGAACCCCATGAAGGGTCAAGTTCACATGAGCTGCTACTGTGCTTTGGTATATGCAGGAATGCATGGATGTCAGAAAGGGCATTCTCACATTAAAAACTAAGTTTATGGAGTATGATACAAGCTAAGGCCACTGATTCCATATGCCTTGGGTTCTTACCTGTTTAAAAAAACATGGTTTTATAATACCTTTAATATTCATATAATAATAATAATAATAATAATAATAATAATAATAATAATTTTTTGGTTTTAAGTGGAACATGGGACACAGTATTTCTCCAAATTAGTCATATGCTTGTGAATACTTTTCATTAAATGGCAATTTAATTAGTGTAAAGAGTGTTTTGCTCTTAGTCACAGCCTTGTGCTTGGTCTTATAGGGGAATCTAGAAAACATTCAACCCTCTTTCTTACCCTAGGGAGCTTATAATTTCACCAGAGAGGGAGGGATAGAAAAAAACTAATGAGAAAGAAGAGAGAAGAGGGGAGATGAGGTTTGAACTTAGTGTGCAAGAGGTTGTAATTTTGATGAAAGCTGATGACATCCTTGGAGCAAGGAGTTACATGAACACAGGTGGAAGAAAGAATAGAAAAGATCTGTTTAGGTGCAATGAGCAAATTGGCTCACAGGAGTGAGGAGCGTTGCAGAAAAAATTGAGAAAAGGAGCAGGACTTGATCTCCAGGAGGGCCAGCATCACTGAACATTGCTTCAATCTACTGCCTTCTCAGAAGAATGTAACAGTGGTCTCCTGGAATTGAATCTATATTGATCACAACAGGGGCAGTGACATTCTTAAGGATACAAGATGAACTGTGTCACCACCCTATCTCATTTTGCAGCCTTCCTTTTGCTATTAAGAAAAAGACAAAGCCTTTAACATTGATCTTGTTATGTGCTTTCTGCTGATGTTCACCACTCCCTCCCTCTTTCTTCACACTCTTCAGCTCTTCTCCACCTACATGCTACCTTGCTCTCTTTGTTCAGGCACACAGATCTTAATTCAGTTCACCAGTGATGCCTTACATCCCACAGTAAGTCTCAGCTTGTTTTATTTCTCTGCTCAGAAGGCTCTTACTTCCATTTCTGTCTTTGACCTAAATAACGAATCTCTGTGTCACATACTGTAGACAACCCACGGAGTTCCAGAGGGAGCTTTCCCTGATTCCCTAGGTTTAAGGCCTCCTATGTGCTCAATGAAACTCCCTGTGCCTCTCCCTGTAAGTCAGAACCTCAGTTTGTGCCTATATTACTATTTTAATGCAACTTACCCAACTTGACTGTAGGCACCAAGAGAGAAGACGAGGTGTCCATTTGCACACCTGTTATCTCTTGCACTTAGTTGAGACAAAAAACTTGCTACTTAAGAAGTTCATGGATTGAATGGTTGCATGAATGAATTGGTGAGTGAATAATAAGACATTTATTCACAAGAGATTGGATAAAACTTGCTATCTAACTCTCATTGTTATCTCTCATTGCTCTCAAATTTATTTGGTTACCTCTTTTATTTAAGAACTCAGACAGAAACCAAATGGTTTCACTAATATATGGGATATAGTGAAAAAAATAAACAAAAGACTTGAGGAGCAGTCAAAACAAGCTAAGCACCAAACTGAAGCGCATAACTTTGAGCAGGAGGGAAAGGAGGGAAAGAGAAGGGAGGGGTGGGGGGGGCAAATCCCTGAGATTACAATGTTGTGAAATTTATATATAAATTAAAAAAAAAAGAGCTCATATCTCTCTAAAGCCATTTCTACTTCCACCTTAATCTTTTTTTTTTTTTCTCTAAGTCTTGGCTATTTTAAAAATAAAAAAAGAAAACACTTTAATTTTGTGGTTCAGTTAACATTTCAGTTTTCTCTTTTATTCTGAAGCATTGTAAATGGGTTGAAAAATCCAAACCTTTACATTTATATTGCTCTTTTCATGAACAAATTTCTACTAGCTTTAAAAATATGTACTAATACTTAAAATAGCAGTCCAAAGAAAATATGTTCATTCTAAAGTTCCTTTAGGACACAGATATAAAAGATTCACAACATGACAGCAACAATTTCAAATACAAACTAGAAGTTCTGAATAAACCCTTTAAGTTGACAAATGATGAAATCCTTCACAAGCTACCTGTCATTCTAAAGCAACACTGACATCTCTTAAGGAATGCATAGCTTGAGAAGCCCTGGTTTGAACACTGAAGGGGTTGAAACATTTGCCATTAGAAAATGACTGGGTAAGACCGGGCATGGTGGCATACCTGTAAGTGGCAGCCTAGGAAGCCACAGCCAGAGCCAGGAATCGCGGTTTGAGTCCCGCGGGGGCACATAGCAAGACCTAGTTGCAAAAAAATATAGCTGGGTGTGGTGGTGTGCGCCTGTTATCCCAGCTACCTGGGAAGCTGAGGCTGGGGATTGCTTGAGTCTGTGGTACCCTAGGCAATGTGAGCCTGAGGTTCCACAGGCAAAAATAGCGAGACCTAGTCTCAAAACAACAACAACAACAACAACAAAATGACAGGATAACATCTTTGTTATTTCTGACTTGAAAAATGTAATTGGCTCTCTAGTCCTATATTTTCCCCAAATATATGAACATCAAGTTGTAAAATTTCTATCACCTTGCTTTAAAATCTGTTTCTTTTTCTGATTTTAACAATGTTGTAATATAATTTCTTATTTTACGGGAAAATCATCTTACTTGTTTTTCTATTTCCACAGTCTTACTTTTGATTTGTCTCATATTAAACGTGTCATTTGAAGACACATACAACTCTTTTGTTAACCATTTCTACACTCTTTATCTTTTAGAATAATCGACTTACATTTAATAAATTTGTTGATATAATTGTATTTTCTCTTTGTACTATCTGATCAATGTCTGGTTTCTTCTTTCAGGTCATCCTTTGGATCAGTGCAGAATTTTCTTTAATTTCTCCATTTCTCCCTGTTGACTTGTTAGTCATACAGTTTTTCATTATTCATTTAATCATTATACTAGAGATAATATGCATTCTGAGAACTTGTTAATTATCTGTAACTTACTACTTTGAAGCTTTCTAACATTGAGAATTGATTAAAATACTTTCAGTCCATTTTCCACCCTTTTTTATTCTATTCTTGATACGCATTGTGATGTATATTTTAAGCCAAATATTCATTTTTTTTTTTTTTTGAGACTAGGTCTCACTATTTTTGCCTGTGGAACCTCAGGCTCCGTTGCCTGGGGTACCACAGACTCAAGCAATCCCCAGCCTCAGCTTCCCAGGTAGCTGGGATTACAGGTGTGCGCCACCACACCCAGCTATTTTTTTGGAACTAGGTCTCACTAATGGCCCCAGGCGGGACTCGAACCGCAATCCCTAGCCCTGGCCACTTGATAGGCTGAAGCTTACAGGCACAAGCCACCGTGCCCGGCTCAATATTCATTTTTATTATATTACAAAGCAATGTTAAATTTCTCTCATATATTTGCAGTCTAGTGTTTCCTTCAATTCTATGTCCCTACTGAAATATTTTTTCTTCTATCATCTCCCTTTTAGTAGTTCTTGTAGTGTGTATCTTCAGGTGGTAGAAAATATTCTTGACAGAGATTTGATTGCCTCTAATTTTTCTTTTGTGCATTTAAAAAAGCTTTTAATTTAGAAATAATTATAATTTACTTATTATAAAAATACTACTAAGAGTTCTCATGTAACTTTTATCTTCCAGTGCTTGTTTTATGTTATTGTGATAGGCTGAATTCAGAAACTATCTCCCCAAGATCCCACCCTCTATTTATCCAACTAAACACTACTCTAGTTTCCTCCATGGAGGAATTATGTTGATGTCATAAAGGTTATTGCCTTAAAATAAACACATTTCCCTGGATTGTCCATTTCAGGGTAAGCTAATTTCTTGAGCACTTGAATGAAAGCCAAGAAATTTCTCCAACTGGAGTCTGAGTAGTATTGTGGAATAGGAAAACTGGGAAGAAATAGAGCAAAGGAAGAATTCAAGTTAAAGCATGAGAAGGACTTGACTGGCTTTGAAAATGGAGAAAGGATGTCATGAGACAAGATGTGCAAGCAATACCTAAAAGCTGATAACTTCAGCCAGAAGTCAGAAGTGAGAGATCTCCATCCTACAACCACATGGCAGTGAATTCTGCACATAATCTGAATGAACTTGGATATGGATTCAGATAAGAACCTCTGGAACAGTCTGTCAACCTTGATTTTCCCTTTGTGAAACCAAGAGAAAATAATCAGTTGACCTATGCTGTTTTCAGACTTTTGACCTAGAGAACTGTGAAATAATAAATTTGTATGGTTTAAGATCATTAAATTTATGGATTTTGTTACTAAAACAAGAAAAAAAACTGGTATTTTGTGTGTTTATAGATCTATGACATTTTAGCACATGGGTGGTCATGGAACTGCTGATATAAGTAAGTACAGAGATATTTCATTGCTAAAGAGGTCTGTCTCATGTTAATCTCTTTATAAAAAAATTACACTCCTTTCCTCCCATACATGCTTAATCCCTGGAAATGACTAATCTCTTTCCTCTATAAATTCTGAAACTTTGAAAATGTTATATAAATGGGATTATACAATACATGACCATGGATGAGCTTTTTTCACTTATCATAATGACTTTGAATTAATATTCTTCTGGGTTGCTGCAAGTTTAATTCTTTTATTAATTTTTTTGAGGTGAAAATAACAACTAAAATTTACTATCATAACCATTTTGTAGTGTACAGTTTGACTGTTAAGTTTATTCTCATTGCTATTGCTATGAAATATCTCCCAAACTTTTTCATTTTGCAGGTCTGAAATTCTGTGCTCATTAACAATTCCTTTTCTGTCTCCCCCATCTTCTAGTACCACCTTTGTACTTTTCTTCTTCTAAGATGCTAACTACTTTAGTTTGTTCATATCAGTAGAACCATAAGAGTATTTGCCTTTGAATTGACTGACATTTCAATTTGCATAGTTCCCATATTGTAAGTTGATTCTACTTTATTTCTGAGCAGTATTCCACTGTATTAATGCACCACAGTTTGTTTAGCAATTCACTTACTGAAGGGCTTGTTGGTTGTTTCCAGATTTTGGTACTACCAATAAAACTGAATAAGCCAGAAAGAAAAAAGAGAAATACTGAATTATCTCACCTAAATACAGGTTATAGGGAAAAAAAAACAAAAGGACAAGAAAAAGTTCAAATTAACAAACTGACAGTAGGACTAAGCATTAAGCAAGGGGGGAGAGAGGGTGAAATTAGGGGAGTAACGGGCACAAGAGATTAAGATGATGAGTCATGGGTGAGAAGGTGGTGGGAGAACATCAGGGTAAACAATGATATAAATGTGTGTGTGTGCAATCAGTTAAAATAATAATAAAAATAAAACAAAAACAAACAAAAGCACCTATCAGATTGGTGAGCTTGATACACTACTCTTGGCATCACAAACAGGCTGTTTATACTACAAAACAAAACAAAAAAACTCTGATATGAACATACTTGTACAGTGCTTTTGTTGGACATCAATTTTTATTCTCTGAAATAAATGTCCAACAGTGTAATTTCTGTCAGATGGTATATATGTATTTGTTTTTAAAGAAATTATTAAATCATTTCTCAGAGTGGTTTACCATGTTGCATTCCCACCATAATTTATGAGAGATCCAGAATTGATGCATACTTATTAAAATTTAGTATTACTGCTTTCACATTTTTCAAGCTGTTGTAATAGATATGCAGTAACTAACATTTTTTGGCTGTGGACAGCTAAACTGTGCAGTGACAGTTTATTGTGATCCTATTTACATTTTCTTAATGACTAGTGATTTTGAACATCTTTTCATGCGCTTATTTGCCATCTGTATATCTTCTTTGGCAAAATGCCTCATCATGTCTTTTGTCCAATATCTAATCAGATTGTCTTTAATTTACTGTCAAGTTTTCAAGAATTCCTTAAATATTCTAAATATAGTTCTTTGTGAGATACATGGTTGTAAATATTTTATTCTTCTCTTTAGTTCGCCTTTTCAAACTGTTAACAGGGTCTTTCCAGAGCAAAAATTTTAGTTTTAATGAAGTCTAACCTAAGAATTTTTTCTTTATGAATTGTGGTTTTGACATATCTCAGAAGTCTTGATTCTAAGAGCTATGTTATATTCCAAAATAATCATAGTTTTCTATTATCCACTTAAATCCGTGGCCTCTTTTGGGTTAACTTTTATGTAAGGTCATAATTTAGGTTGAAAGTCATGTTTTTGCTGATGGATAGCCATTACTTCTCAAAGTCCTTTTTAGTCAGTCTCTCTTTTATATTTATGGCAATCTTATGACATATATGTTTAATGTTTTGTTATAGTTCTATAAATTTCTGAAGTTTTGATCATTTGTTGTGTTTTACAAATTTATTTCTTTTGTTCAGATTGATTTATTTCTGTAGTTTTATTTTCAAGGTCACTGGAGCTTTCTCTTTATCTGCTCTATTCCTGCTATTGAGTTTTTAACTTAGTTATTGATTCTTATATCTTCTCTCTCTTTTTTTTTGCAAACTCTTTCTTTATAAGCATGTTCTAATTTTTCATTTCGATCAAGTATGTTATAATCACTTACTGAAGCATTTTTATAATGGTTTTAAAATTTTGGTGAGATTATTTCACCATCTGTGTCATTTTGGTTGATGTCTATTGATTGTTTTTTCTCATTTTGGAGGAGAAAGTTAGGAAATGGGTATAAGGAGTCGGTTAGGAACTGTCTGTCCCAAGCTCTAAGTCCATTTATCAGTATGACTGAGAAACAACTGCTGACCAGGTGGTTTTCCTCCCCCCAATTCAATGGAATGTTCAGAACACCAACAAAATAGCATAATAGCAATGAACCAAAGCCGGTTTAGGAAAAATAAGCTAGGTCATGTGGGGAAACTCAGTGGACCTGCATAACCTAGGACAACCATGAGTTCAGCCAATTAGAAATAGTCATAACATGGAGACACCTAATGGCCAAGACCCCGCTTTTTGTTCACTATACCTATATAATCACCTACTTCTTGCAATGCAGTATCTATTCAATGGATACCCTCTCTGCTTAGAGAGCTTTCTCATGCTTCTTCTTATCTATCAAGAAATCCTGCTTTTCTGTAACTTTGGTCTTGATGTTTAATTATTCCCTTGACAGAGACAAGAGCCAAGAGCCAAGAAGGAACCCACTTGCAGTCTTCAGGCTCCAGGCCTGCTCCTAAAACTTCAATTTAACTGGTGTTGAGGTTTTTCTAGTTCTTAATTTTTTAAGAGTACCTATACATTTTGAGTTGAGATCTTAGTTAAATATTTTGTTTTAGCTATCCCTTCTGACACTGGGTCGATGGGGACAACAAGGTCCTGATTCAGACTGTCAGTTGAGGATGGAAGTCCAAGATTCCTAAGAGATATGCTATTATGCTATTTCTAAGAACTCGACAATATTGCAAAATATTCATAGCTTTTTAAAAAATAATCCAGTATCAATGTTTTTTGATACTGCAGTGGAAGTATCCTTATTATTCCTTATTATTGAAGCAAGGGTGGGACTTGTGCCTTTCCACGTGCCCTTATGATTCCATGCTGACTTGGAAGAGGATATGTGCTTATTTACTACTTCCCACTAGTGTTCTCTAATACTGCCACTGCCATGGAGGGTGTGGAGTGTAGGGGGGATTAACCTTATTACACCTGAGTGGTGGCAGAAGTCCTGATTCTTTACTAGGTCTCTTCTGGTACCATCTTATTTGGAGGGTATCTCACTACTTTTGGGTGGGGTTGTAAGTATAAGATGCCTCTACATGGCTTTTTAAAATACCACAATCGGAATGAAATTTGTTTTCTGTCACCAATTGTGGTACTGGAAGTTGCTGCTTACCACTTGACCTTCTCAAATTTTACTTCATTGGGAGTTGAAGGAGTGTTTTGTGATAGGTGAATGTCTATCCTCCCTAAATGGCCTGTGGGGGGGAGATGAGGCTGAGATTCAGGTTTTCCTGTTGTACTTGGTTTGAGTGATACTTTTATTACATAAGAGTTTTCTGTATTGTTAAGCACAAAGATCTTTCCTTGTTGTTTGGCTAGAGAAAGCAGGCTTTTGGAGGAAGTTTTTGTTGCTTGCACCATTGGTATTCAGGTTACTTCTTTAAGATGTTCATATCATGTCTCCTTTTAAATAATAACTGATTTAGATATTAAATATTGGCAACACCAATTGCAAAATAATTGAAGAGATGAAGTTTTACACTAATATAATTATGGAAGGGAAAGGCAACATTTCCAAAGCTGTGCTATCAAGTCAAATATTTATTTACCTAAGTTTATATTTTGACATTTAGCATTATATATTTAAATATTTCTATTTGCTTAATATTTTGTTTAAACATACAATACCACAGAAAATTTAATAGACATTTTCTCAATATTTCAGAGAGGAAAGTAAAACAGCATGTGAACAAATACCTTCATGGTTTCAGTATTTAGAAACAAAATTATTTTCTTTTTTAAAATTTAATACTTTACATATTTGATATTTTAAAAAGTATTCAATATTCTGAGTGACAATTGAAAGTATAAGAATGGGTAGAAATATATGATGCATCACTTCACATCATCTTCTTAAGAGCCTTTTTGGCAAAACATTCTCAAATATGGATTGCATGATTTCCAAAAGTATTTTTTAAAGTTTAATTTTCAGTTACTGGAAGTTTCTAGAATAAGATATGTAATCTTAATCTTTTCCAAATAGCCAAGTCAAAACTATGTTCAATAAGATACAGTTCATAATTGCCTAAGAGGTTGTTATTCTGAAGTATAGAAAAATGGCAGTTGATGCTATATTCAGTCATTTAGTGCCTTCTCCACATCCTAGGATCCCCTGCTGTTATCATAATAGAGGATCATAGTTGGCTATAAAATAAATCACCTTTTGTTGTTAAATTTTGACAGTTTTGTGATTGGAGGTGTGAGTTTACAAATAGATAAAACTTATTTTAATTCTAATCCCTGCCACTTACTAAGTGATTGACTTCAACAACTTATTTTACCTTTGTGCACCTTTTTCTTCTTTTAAACTTACCACTCAATGTTGTGCCAATTAAATTAGAACATAAAAATACTGTACTTAGCATACTATATGATTACTAAACTATCTTTTTATTTATGACAAAAGAATCATCTATCTCATCTAGAATGTATCTTTCTTTGAAACCTCTTAAACATCAGGTAAATGAAAAATATTTCCTTGAGAGTGACATTTTTTATTGACATTGAGGCACTTACAGGAAATTCATATGTATGTAATGCACCTGTCACTTTGAGATGGGGTAGCATATGGTTCTGCAAAGACAGACAAAGGAAATATAGATATCCTTGAATGACAGCAGAGATTTTGTGCATTTGTCAAATGGTAATACTGTATAATGTTTTGGTAAAAATGTGGACTGAAGGCATATGACCCCAGTTTGAATCTCTTTAACAATAGTCAGCTGTGAAACTTTAAACTTACTTCACTTTACCTCTTAGTATCTCAGTAAATTAATGATAGTAGTATGCTTATCTCATGTAGTAGTTGTGTATATTAAAAATGTTAGTTGATACTAAGTACACAGAACATTTACTTAGCATATAGTAAGCATTCAATCAAACTAGATCAGTTAGTATTATATTTTACCACTCTGAATGACACAGCATAGCAAGACCTAGTCTTTTCTATTTCTAGCAAATATTTTATGTTTTAGGTAGGAAAGGGATAAAAGAGTGAGATTTGTGTACCAAACAAGATAATTTTTATATGTGTGTTACTTTGTAGTGTCTTTGTTAGAGAACAAGAGAAACTTGCCTTTCAATGTCCTTAATGAAAGTAAAAAGAAATTATAATCATGTCATTGCTGCTTAAGTCAATTTTATTTGTTTTTGCTAACAAAAGAAACAATAACTTCTGGGGGTTGGGGGGGGCAGTATCCAAAAAGCTCTTGTGATTCACTCCTTAAAGATGGGACTGGTATTCAGTGCTGCCCGGTATTTTTTGGTTATTACAGAAAAGGCACCACTCTAACAGAAGGCTGAGTAAGTCGTACATGTAATATCTGATTATTGATTAATAATACATTGAGTAGAAACTGAAGGGCACTTTCTGATAACTGTCTCTCTGAGTTCTGTGTGTTTCATTCCTATCTTAAAAGAGATTTATAGGGTTCTTACTTTTAGAAAAAGATGTATAAAAAATTGCATCTCAGTAGCTTTAATCATCCAATATTCTGACTATATGTATATATAGTTTTATGTGTTCTTATTGGCGTGTGTACCCTAAGGAAGACACTCAAATCTTAGGTTTGTTATTTCCCTAGTTGAATGTATTGTATTTAAACAAGTTGTTGAAATATAATTTTCAAGTGAGTACACCTATTGAAATGTGAAGTTCAATGAATTTTGACAAATCTGGACACTTTTATAACATTACCCATACAATATTACATCTTTACCAGTCCTCCCAAATTCCCTTACATACCCTTGCAGTTAATAGTCATCCCACCCCCTTAGGCCCTCTCTTGAGGCAATCACAATCTATTTCTATCTTACAGACATTTTTTCTTTCCTTAAATTTATTGTATATGGTATCATATTTGTACCCGTTTGTGTCTGGCTTACTCCCTAATTTCAAAAGTCACTCATATTATTACATTTATCAGTAGTTTGTTCTGTCTCTCTTTGCTACATAACATTCCACTATATGAATGTACTATAAAGTGTTTATTTAACTGTTGAGGGACTTTTGGGTTGTTCCCAGTTAAGTAAATTTGCTATGAATATTTGTTTATAAGGCGTTTTGCATTAATGTAGTATATACAGCTGTTAATTTATTATGATACATATCTAAAACATGTAATGTAATATTACTTAATGAAAAATTAAAATAAATATTAATGAATTATAATTATAAAATATAAACAATAAAATTACAAATAATATGTTCTAAATTATTACAAATTTAAAATTCATTCACTGTTATATTTTCTGCATTGACATTTACATAAATATGATAATTTTACATATGTATGAAATACTTAATAGACATACAAGATATATATGATATAGTCCTTTGCTTTGTTATTTTAAAGATGGTATGATCCTTTAGACTTTTGAAATGTGATCATGTGCAGTTGGTTTGACAATTATTGTGTTACAAGTTATTCAGGACACATGGGAATGGATGAATAACCTTGATAATTATTTTTATTTTCTATTTTCTCTTCTCTCTCCTCTGTTCGTCATGTCATGCCTTACAGGGGTTAGGGGTTTAGTGTTTATTTAATACATGCTTGAGGACAGATTTTAATATTTTTCATTGGAAGATTTTCCCCTCTTCTTTTAAATCAGCTTTAATTCCTTTTACAAACTCTTACTAACCTCCTGGTGTTTCCTTAACCATTAGTTTCACCACAGAAAATACTGGGAAAAGGGCTGAGAAGAATCAGCTGTAATAGAGTAGTGTCAGAAATCTTCGTTGCTTTTAACTTAACTGATGAAATGTATGAGATCAACTACATAGAAATGAATTAATTCCAAGAATCAGCCTCACTGTTTCATTTGTCTTCAGATTATGATAAAATCTAAACAAATTCACTCAAATGAAGGGTTCTTTGTGCTGTTACAATTACTATGTTTTTTTTGTTTCAGTTCTGATTATCATGATTCACTCTGAAATGTTTTTACACTCAGTAATCCAAACTTCAGCTACAGGGATGTGCTCAAAAACTACTCAAATTTTAATAATTTAAACCCTTAGAATCTAAGATCAGTAGATACAGCAGCATCCAGACCTTCTCTGCTTGTTATGAAAGATTCAGAGGATTCAAAGGAGAAGTGCATCCAAAAAAGGTAGTAATTGCTGAATTCAGCAGCCTATTGTTGGGATGTTAAGACTAAATAAGATAGCCAACCAAAACTGCCTCTGAAAAATAGTGATTCATAATCTAATTGATGTGAGATTCAAATAAATACTATGGAAGTCCTTTTAAGGAGAAAGAATTCCTGTTAATTTAAGTTTCATTTAATGGAATCAATTTAACCTCTTTAAAATCTTCCATAAATTTTTACTCAATAAAAGGCATAAAGTCCTGCATGAAATCATCTTTTAAAGAGAGATGGTGCATTTCTTTTCCTTTCTCTGCCACTACATGAGAGAGGACTATAGTTCTATAAATTCCTCCAAATTTTAACTATTAGAACCTGGATCTGGAAAATAATATGTAGTTAAAGAGTACAAACAGGTTAAAAATACCCAAATATACAAGGATTCGTGCTTTTAAATGTTCTCACCAGATTGCAGTTGTGTGGAGGCACTTTGTTAGTTTGAATTTAAAAACCAGTCACTGAGTAAATGTTATATCAGGGTTTTTTTCCCCTGTGCTGGAAACAGTGCTGGTTTCGTTAGTTCTTTTTTTAAAAATTTACATTCCAGGTATTATTTTACCTATAGGTTGGTTTATATCATATATTGGCAATTTAGAAGGGTTTCTACCTAAGTCTGAAGCAATACTAGTGACTTTTGCTACTCTAATTGGATCTCTTCCAGTCATGTGGAGAGAGAATTGGTGGAACATTAGAATAAGGTGGAACATTCAGAGTATTTGGCATAACCCAATAGAATTTTAATTCTATCTCAGCTACATACTTGCATTATGTTTTTGGTTTAGTGATTATCATTGTTTGATTCTCTGTTTGCTCACCTTGAATGAGCAACTAAAAATACTCAAAAGAAAGTAATGTGATTAAAAAAATAATGTATGCATGCAAAGGGTCAGGTATATAAAAGGTGCTCAAAAAGTTTACTTCTACCACTGTATTTTTAAAAGGATATTTTCTAGTTTTGCTTCTACAAAATTTGTTACTCTCCTACTGAATGTACTTTTGGGTACCCACCAATACAAACTCTTTATGCAAGATGATAGAATAAAGCCTTAGTATTTCTGCACTTTTTTTCCCACATGCAATGCATTGTCTTCAATAAAAATTACAAGTAATATGATATGAAAAGATAAAAAGGAGTGAAAATAGAAAAATATGACATCAGGAAAAGATACACTCAACATCAGATAATGGAAAAATCAAACATAACAATAAAAATAACTACTCAATGTATTCAAAGAGATAGAAAACCAAACTGGAAACTTAGGGAGAGCCAGTGATTCTTAAAATTCAAAAAGAAACTTTTAAATTGGCAAATGAAATATCTGAAGTTGATAGCTCAGTCTATGGGGGTCAAAGCATATTAGATACAGCTAAAGAAAAAAATTTCTGGAAGATATACCAGAAACATATATTTAGAATGAAACACAAAGAAGTAGAAGAATATGAAAATGGAATAAAAGGGCAAAGAAAAAGAATATCCAGTAAGAAGTTCTAATTAATTGCTACCCTAGAGAAAGAGAATAGCACAGAAGCAATATTTGAAGTAATGCCTGATAGTTTTCTAACACTAACTAAAGATGTTAGTTCTTGATTTCAAGCTCCATACATGATATCCTTAGACATGTCTAGTTTTCTTTCTAAATGATCACCAAAGATTGAGAGGATATGCTTTAAAATAAGAAGTAATAAAAGTTATAAAAGTATCTCCAAGAATAGTAAAAAGAAACATCTCACAACTTATTCAAATAAATCAATTTAATTTTAACATTAAAATATGGCAGTGATAAAAGAAAAGGGAAAAATTATGGCTCAATCTCACTTTTGAATATAATGAAAAACTCCTAAATAAAATGGCAGTTAATAAAATGTAATATATGCAAAATAATAATTCACCAAATTGAATTCTTTAATATTTGAAAATAACTAATATAAAATCTTCCACTGACAGAAAGAGGAAAAATTAGTATGATCACAAACATGATGCAAAGCAATTTTTGATAAAATAAAATTCTTCTATGGTTATTAAAAAAAGTAGTATTGTTATTTAAAAAGTCCATCTTTAACTTAGCAAATACTATCCATGTAGACTGTAAGTATACTTTAATGGTGTAGTCAAACTCTTTCCTTATATATTCTAGAATTACAAAAAGATTACTCCTGTCATCTTTGATATTCAGTTGAATGTTGGAATTCTATCAGAGAATAAATAAATATGTATTAGAAGACTGGATGAAATTGTCATTCTTAGATAATTTGATTACATACATACATCAAAAATATAAAATATCTACAACAAATTGTTAATTAGTGAGTTTAACTATTTGCTAAATACAAATTGAACACAAAGATTTAATTGTGCTTCTTTATGCATTAACAGGCCAATAGAAAAATGCTTTTTAAGAAAGAGAGCAGTTACAATGGAATTAAAAGTATATTTTATCTATAAAAATTGAATTTGAGATGTACAATATTTCTACCAAGAAAACTAAAATCTAGTATACAGAAAATAAAAGAATTAAGTCTAGTTTAAGTACTTATATATATATTTTGAAAGACAGCTAAAACGTTTTTCACTGTGGTATTTTAATGTGAATTATATATATTAATTTTTGACATCTTATAAAAAGAGCCCATTTATTTTGTTCTTTGTAAGTGTATTGCACTTAAGTCTAACAACATTCCATTTAAATACCTAGCTTTGTAAAAATATCAGTTCTTAAAATGATCTATAGCTTTTATGTATTCCCATGAAACTACTCAAGGAACTTTATATATATATATATATATATATATATATATGCCTGTCAATTAACATGTTAATTCTAAATGTAATTGGAAACAAATGAAACTAAGTTTAGACAACACACATACAAAGAACAAAATAGATGGGCTTTTTTTATAAGATGTCAAAAATTAATATATATTATAATTCACATTAAAATACCACACTGCAAAAAGTTTTAGATGTCTTTCAAAAAACTATATATATATAAGCGTTAAAATGAGCCAGAGAACTATTGAGATGAATTTCTCCAGTTCACTATTTACACATTATTCCCTAAGTGTACAGTATTTAAAAAATTTTTCTATGTGTATTTTCTATCTTTATAAGGTAAATTTTGATCATGTTTTTAAAATATCTTAGAAATAAAGCATAACCCCTAGAAATCTGACTGTAGTATTGAGACTCCCAGAGCAGGAAAATGTGGAGTGGGATGCAAAGTAGGAAGGGTAAACAGTGGGTTGCTGTGAAGGATTAAGGGTTCTTTGGTAGCAGATGTGATGTGGTAACATATACCCGAATTTCTGTGGACTTGTGCCTTTGATCACATACAGGTTATAAAGTAGTGTTGCCTCAATAAGAAATCTACAATAAAATTAATAAAATAGATTTTGTAATAAATACATCAAAAATTCAAAAATAAATAAGTGGTGTTGATCTTAATAATATATCTTATTTAACCAAGATATGACAAATATTTAAATATATAGTTAATATAAAAATTATACAATATCTTTCATTTCTATATAGTATCTACCTTTCCTTAATTTTCTTGAACATATGGAATACAGCTAGCATCTATTATTCTAACATCTATTATTCAACACTAAATTTATTATTCTAACATCTATTATTCAGCACTAAATTTCAACTGACTGGTTTTTCTCTCATAATGAGTGGGTATCTTTCTGCTTCTTTGCTTGTTTCATATATATTATTGGACATCAAACATTGTGTTTCCCTTTAGGGGAATTAGATATTTTTGTACTCTTACAAATATTCTTTATCTTCATTCTGGGATATGGATAAGTTGCTGGGAGTTTTTTGTTTCTTTCACATATTGCTCTTAATATTTGTTAGGTAGGAACAGAGTAGTCTGTAATCTAAACTATACTGCACATTCTTTATATTAAGAATATATATTTAATTCCATTGGCTTCATCCATTTCCTCCAAAATATTCAAGTATTATTCATGGGCAAATATGCAAAACTTGAGTCTCATTTGACTCTCAGTGAATCACACAGTCCATCTAAGCAATTATACTGGTCCACAGTTCAGCCATAAAACAAACAAACAAACAAACCTAAAAATTGTTTTAGAAAGAAGGCAATTATTTATTCAATGCCTACTTTTTGTTAAGGGCTACCCCAGAAGCTCTCACACACATTATCTATTGATACTTTATTAGCAACCTATTAGATGAACAATGCTATTCCTATTTTTTTGATTTTCATGTCAAATTCTCAAATATAATAAATACTCCAAATGCAGTAGTTACTGTAGTTATGGTGTTTACTCTGTGCTAAATAAGGGATGAATAAAACTTCTCTTACCTTGATTTTCAACTATCAAAATTATCTCAAGGAAAATCTGAAGTGAGAGATCATAAAGTTAAAAAAATAGTTTTCATTCATCTTTTGCTATTTGGATCTGATTTGCACTATTCCTAGCACTGCCTTGGAAACTAATTAATCATTTCTCTAAGATACAGTTCTCTCTGTCGACGTGTTTTTCTTTTTAATTATTGAAACAGGCCCATTAAATGTGGTTTTGAAACAGACCCATTAAACATGGTTTTGATTCAAGTTTCTACAAGACCAACAATTCTATCTTGTAAACTGAAATTTGACAAACTCATCTAAATTTATGTACCTAACTATAGCTTTGCCTTAGCTCATACTTTACCAAGTCTACTTTCTGAAACTTTATAGAGCTAAGAGCCAGAATTGGGAAGCCTTCAATCTTCTAACAGACCTTCTTGTTTGTGGAATATCCTCTATGAAAACTTAGAAGCATTACGACATAGGTACAAGTAGTGTTTGAGTGGAACTGATAAATGGGTTCATACACCCCTTTTTTTCTCTTCTCAATGTCCTCTAGCATGTTTTCTATATAATTCTTGAATATCTAAGACTTTAACATGCTGTTTGTCAAGCACAGTGCTTAGTTCAGCTGGACTATTGCTATTGTAGGTGAGTGCACTATAGAAGGAAGCAGAGTCTTTGATTGTATCCTTTCTAGTTTGTTAGTCATCTTTACCAGGGGACACATTGGTGAATCCCCCAAGGGGGATATTTCTATAGGAGGCAAAGAGATAGGATAAAATCTTCCTCATGTCTACTTTACCAAAATAACTTTAAGCTCTACTCTTCCTACATGCAAGACCAGTCATTTTTATTTTCATTAATTACGAACTGATATTTCACATTTCTGGGTCATATTTTAAAATGAATTGACAGTTATTGTTAGTATATTATGTACTTGACACTGAGAAAGAAGTTATAGTTCTTTATATATAACTAAACATCAGAGGAAAAGTGAATGCTCACTTTATAAATAAGAAAGCTGACATTCGAAGAGGTTAAGTAACTGTTGAAGTCCTTCCAATTTGCTGTAGAGCTAAGATTCTAACTTCCATCAAGGTCTTTCCACTACACACCATTTGGGTGCAAAAGTAGTTAATATGAAGATCCATAGTCTGTGTGCATTAAGCTTCCCACTTAAACACAGCAGGTCTATTATATTTATATGGCACAGTATTAGACACACAGTTTACAAATCAGATACATATAGAGCTCAAACTCCTTAGTTCACAGTACTTTAATTTTAACACAGGGAAGAAAATTGCCTCAATCTATAGAGGTAGCTTGTGAGACATGCTCTTTGGAGGTAAATCAGGAGAGTGAGGTAATGTTAATAACTTCTTAAAACTTTCTAAACTTTTAAAAACTACATAAGTGGAGAAAATATTTGGTGGTGAAGCACAAAGTTTTATCACATTAAAATGTAATTTGACTTAAGTAAAAATATTGTAACAGAATCATTTTATGATAGTTCATGCATTTATTCAAATTCATTATTGAATTTATGCTATTTTTACTGTATGAAGAAATTTTGGTGCTATTTTAACCTTCTCAAGTTACACTTGCATATTTATAACCATTATTTTGGGAGTTAAAGTTTGCTAGAGATAGGGGGCTTAGTTGTATATATTTGCATGTGTTTTAGTTATTTAATGTCTGTAGCAGTACATTACTCAAGGAGACTCCTATGAGGCATATCTATAAGCAAAACATTTATGGAAAATATTAGATTTACTGAGACCATGCTACATTTTTCTTAAATTCTACAAATATTTTCCCTTCTTTACTACATTGCCAAGAAATTTACAAAAGTATGTGATGAAATAAATAATTCAGAGATCTTGTCCTACTCTCTTATACCTTCCTATTTATTTTGTCAACTTGACTCCCCTTGCGATTAAATTTACTAAGACTACAAAATTCCGGGCATTATTTTTCCTAGCAACTCCATACACAAACACACTCACACACCCATGGCAAAACTTATGCCATTCAGTCAATCCTCATTAGTCATTAATATGAAATAAACACAGTATTGATTCTTTCATAACTATTTCTGTAAAAGTTAATTAACCATCTCTCTCACAGAGAAAACTATCAATGAGTTCTGACGATAAAAACTCTTTAGAGATTGTCACATAGTTCAGATCTGGATTACTTGGTTCATTTGCTTTTATGACTCAGAACATGAGGTAATATGTCACAGTATTTATTCTGTTGTGACTTTTTTATACTTTTATTTTTGATTTTAGTTATTTTCAAGTTTTCTTATTGTCACTGTGACTACTGTTCATTTGAGAGAAAATATAGTATATATTATGCCTTGCTTTTAAAAAAATTATAAAGATACAGATTTCAAAGATAAGTCTGTCATCTGAATATCATATCTTCAATACATATCATGGACCATTTCATGAAAGTGATTGAACCAGTTTTTAGATCACTCTGTTATGAGACAATTCTCAACATGTCTACTCTAAATACATGATACAATTCTTTTATTTGCTTGTCCAAAAGTTGTGTTTATTGCAGCACTGCTTACAATTTCTAGGATATGAAAACAACTCAAATACCCCCAAACAAACAAATACCCCATGGTTGTCAAAAAGACAACCATGTCATTTGTAGCAACATGGATGGAGCTAGAAGGAATCATGCCACCAGAAATAAACCAGAAAGAAAAAGAGAAATACCAGATGATCTCATGTATGTGGGATATAGGCAAAACAAACAAAAGGACAAGAAAAAGTTAAAACCAATAAACTAATAACAGAATTAAAGTATACACATGGGGGAGGAAGAAAGGTGAAAGAGGGGGAGGGATGAGCACAAGAGATTAAGATGATGGTTCATTGTGTGAGATTATCACGGAATACAATGATGCAAATATTTGTGTGTGTATAATCAATAAAAAAATAAGTGTTTTCCTTGATTATAATCTTCTCAAACTCTACACCCAATAAAACTGGAAATATCTATTGTTTTTACCTACAGTCTGATCATTTCATCACTCCACATTACTGCTACTCTGATCAAATATATTAACATTTCTTGCCTGAATTTCTACCTAGCTTTCCTTGGAATCTCCCTGCTTTTTTTTCTTAACTTCCTTCCTGTCTGTGCTCACCCAGCCATAGAGTCATTCTTTAAGCTATGATTCCCTCAACTGAAATCATCAGAAGATCCTGGGAGCTTAATAAAAATTCTGAGTCTTAGACTTGGCTCCAGATCGTAAATGAAATCTGTATCTTAACTCATAGAAAGGATAATTTACTATCTATGTTATTATATTTGTATACCAATTTTTACCCATCCAACAGTTTTCTTCTTTTCTGAATAGATTTAATCCTTTAAGAATAGATTTAATAGGGACAAATTCTTAGTTTCATTTTAACATAAGACTATCTTTAGTCTTCTGTCATTCCTGAAGGATATTTTTGCCACATGTGTAATTCATGACTAACTCCTCCTTAAGAAAATATTGGGCCATGTTCTTCTTTTCTTATAGTTTCAGATTAGAAACCATACCTTCAAATCAGTGTCCTTCTACAAGTCAAATATCAACAGACAGTTGGCATTAAGATGTGGACAGGAGATGACACCTTTTCTCTGGTTTCAGTTGGGTGTTTTCAGAGGAAAAACTCGGTTTGAGCCAATGTCTTTCTTGTACTGGCAAGGTGAAAGGAGGACCAAGTACAAAGTACTATTTCTACCCCAAACCAACATGTTATGAGATAAATGACATGTTGTAATTGTCTGACAAGGCTTTTAAAACCACCATCATAAATATAGCTTGAAAAACATCTAGGGATTCTTCTGAAATAACAACACCAAATAATTTAAAACCTTGTCAACAGTTAGCAAGAATTAAAAAAAAAAAAAGAAGATATGAAAAAGAATCAAGTTTAAAGTATAGAATTATAAAATATAACAAAATGTTTTAAAACTGGTAAGATGGTCTCTATAGCAGAGTACAGATTACAGAAAAGAGACTCAAGATAGATTCAGTGAACTTGAGGACTGGCCAATAAACTTTATCCAACCTGAACAATAATGAAAAAATGGAAAAAAAATCCTCTCAGTGACCTAAGAAGTCAAAGAACCAGCAATCACTAATGCCTAAGAGAGAAAAAGAAACTAGAAAATCTATTAAAAGAAAATAATGACTGAAAATGCCCCCATATGGGGCATTTTCAGTCATTATTTTCTTTTAAACTTGATTCTTTTTCATATTTTCTTTTTTTTTTTTTTTTAATTCTGAACCTCACTGATGCTACTTGGGAACAGAAATCAAAGCAACATCTGCTTTTGCTGAACCAGAAATGGGAAATCAACTCCTCACTCAGCCATGTGACTACTAACTTGCCTTGGAAATAAGAATTGTGTCTGCTTTATTCATGTGTAAGATTGAAGAATCACTCCCTGTTTGACCTTGCTGGCTCTATTGGGTAGGGAAATTCGAGCATCACTGCCTGAAGTCCCTGCACAGGGAGTGAGGGAGGAAAGTGAGGCAGTAATTTAAAGATGAACTTCTTTTCTGGCCCAACTGAAATTTTTGCACATAAGTTAGGAATGGATTTTCCATTAGCATTTGAAGAGTTGAGTAGATATTACCAAAAAATATTTTTATTTCTATAGGCTGATCTTTATCTGGCATTTTGACTAAGAGGAATAGGCTTTTCTTAGAGATATTTTTGTGAGTGAGGGTCTGCACCTGTTATCAGTTCTGGGTAGGAGATTCTACAGTGCCATCATTGGGATATTTTGAAGTTAGTAAGAAAATTCAGAGTCTCTAAATAGGACTGTCTCCTTACATCCCTCAGAACCCACCTATGGTTTTTGCTTTTACCTTTGTGCAAGCATGAGTGTGGGTGTGTGTGTAGATAGTAAGTGAGAGAAGCTGGTAAGAATTTGGTTAATTTTTCTTGATTAGATCTGAAAGTGACCAATGGTTTCTTTTAATGAACTAGTTTAAACAGTTTATGAGATCAAAGTTTTTTATTTTTCTTTCATGTATCATGATCTCATCACTAAATAAGATGTTAAATGTCTGCTTTTCATTTAGCTTTTTCATCAGGTTGAGGAAATTTCATTGTTGTTTCTAGTTTGTTGAAGGTTATTTTTATTATATTTTTATAAAATGTCAATTTTATATTATATATATTTTATATTTTATTAGTCATATATGTTGAATTTTGGCAAATGCTTTTTTTATACATCTGAGATAGATTATGCATATATTTTGTTTGTTAGTATGATGAAATGCTTTGATTAGTTTTTGAATGTTAAACTAAATTTGTATTTCTGTCACAAACTCTACTTAATCATGTTGTATTGTACTCTAGATTTGAAATTAATTGCTTAATTAATTTAAGCAATTTAATTCTAAATTGTTTAGAGTTTTGTGTTCACTTGTATAAGGAACAGTGACCTGTTGCTTGTTTGATTTTTCTTGTTATTTATCTGTTTTGATTTTAAGTTTTCTTGTAGCTGTTGCTTGATTATACATTTACTAACTTTTCTGGGTATCACAGAAACCTTGCTTCTTTTTCTTGTTCCAACAGGTCTTCTTTTGATATATTCCCACCTTGTCAACAATAATTAAAGTTTCTGGTAGTTAGTAATTAACTTCAAGGTCTAGAATAAATTAGTACACATTTGAATTACAATCTTTGGATTTATGGTAGCCCCAAAATGGAGGTAATTTAACATTACAGCATTAGAACATGATCAAATCTTTAACAATGAATATTCACATAGTTCATTTAAATTAAAAATCTGCTATGCAAAACTATTTTTTTTGGGGGGGGGTAGGAGTTCTACCATTTCCATGTCAATTTTTATTTTAATTTTTTTTCTAGAAAAACTCTAGTGACCATGAAGATTATAAATATGGGACATGCTTAAAGCTCTTCCTTTTTTCTTCCCTGTTTGTTTAACTTTACTAAACGATTGTGAATCAAAGTAGTGATATGCTTGTGAATGCAAAGTAGAGATAATTAATTTGCATCTTTAGACAAGTGAAACAAAGGATAGTTATTAAATGTTTAACACTTCTAAGGAGGATGGAAGAAGAGGAGTAAATCCTTATTATTAGAAGAAATATGGGGTTGGTAGAAAAAAAATGCAAATACTGATTCTTTGACTCTGGCTTTGGTTCCACAAGCAGATTTTGCTCTCTTTCCCTTGGACTAGTTCCACTTGGTGCAATTCTCTTGATCCCTCCATGCAAGAATTCTTTAAATTTGCTATTTTAAATGAGGTGATTGTTGGAAATTCAGTTTTTTTAAAAAATAAATAAAAGTGGGTATAAAATTATAAATAACATGAATCTTTCATATGTTTCAAATTGCTTTCTTTCACTTATAAAAGATTCTCATAAATTTCTAAAATTTTAGGGTGTTTTAGTAGCATTAATGATTGAGTATACTCTTTGTTGATAAAACTTTATTGAAAATGTTTCCAGCTCTCAGTAACTGTTTTCAATTTCTATTCTGTGCCTTGACTTGTATTAGATATGTAATGTAATCAAAAATATTCTTCAGCTAGGTTATGTGACAATACTGCATTTGTGAATGAGAACATTACAACAGGATAAGCACCTATCGAAATTTTGTAGTCTGAATCTTTCTCAATTATTTCATTAGTAACACAGAGAGGAAGAAATTTCTCTTAGGACCTTTTCTATCCCTGCCAACCATGAACTCTGAAATGAAGAACTCAATGTTCGCACAGGTTGGATTTCAAGACAACTGAGCCTTGAAATATTAGTTTTTCAATAGTTATTAAAAGGTTTTGGCTTAGCAATTAAAATCTTTGTTTTCATTTTTTCTCATATTTAGAAATTATATTTTGTGTCCTCATGATATTTAAGCAGAAGGTGAAGTGTTATATGTGCCATATTTATAAAATAGATACTTTATCACAATAACTTTGAGTGGTAGATAGTGTTACTCATACCCTCTGTCTTTTGAAAATAGAGATTGTAATTTCACCTGGAGGGCATAAGTGGCATATTTAAGATCATACAGCTAAGCATAGTATATACTAGTATATACTATAGTATATCATATATACATAGTTTATCATACATCTAAGCATAGTATAAACTGGTGTAGTATATACTAAACCCTAGATGTACTTTAATTCTCAGCCCACAGTCAGAATGACTTAGTGCCTATTAGAAGCATGTTCAGGAGAAACAGAGATCATGCTCTGAATATTGTTAGTTTCATATAACATTTGGCCTTGTGATGGCTGATTCAGAAATCTGTTACAACTTCTAAAATGATGTCTAACTATGACAGATACATAGTTACTATAAAATTAATGAGTGCTATTTTACTACTTCCATAGATTAGCAGATTTGTTAACCAGAACTTCAGAGATAAAGAGAAACATCAGGTGCCCTCTCCAGGCCTCTGGGAGGGACCCATCACCATGCCGCCTGCTCTGCCATCCCTGGGAGCCAACCCCCGCAGCCAGGTTCCTGAGGGATCCCACCCCCCCGCCTACACCCAGGTGAGCAGTCACAAGTCACTGGTGCCAGAGCCGTAAGTGGTGCCAGTGCAAATTACTAAGCTAAAGTACAGATCTACTTTCAACATTCCCATCAACATGCTGACCAACACAAGATCCATGGTTTCTCAATATGTAGAACAAGTTAGAAAGCAAAATGCAGTAAGGAGAAAAACTTTAAACATGCAAGCAAGCCCTACAGGAAATAATCAATCACCAACAAAGAAAGAACAATCTCCGGAAAACATCAAAGAAAGGATGTGTATATCAGAAAAGATTCCACTTATCAACAGGTTAAATGCACTCCAACAATTAAGAGAAGAAATAGAAAAAAAGGACAGCAGTATGATAGAAGCATTTAATGCATTAAGGGAAGAACTAAAAACATATCAAAAAGAAAGCATCAATATGTATAACCTAATCACCAAACTAAAGAATGAAAATCAATCCCTAAAATTGAAATGGAAAGAACTCAAGATTTAAAGGTTGCAATAGATGAGCTCAAAAATGCACAGAAAAGTCACTGCAGCAGAATAGATGAAATAGAGGAATGAATCAGCACACTTGAGGATACAGAAATAGAGGACAAAGAAAGAAAAAGAGAGATAAACAAAGTAGGAGGACTGAAGACAAACTCAGAGATATGTCAGATTCCTTAAAGAAAAGAAACACAAGAGTAATAGGAATCCCAGAAGGAGAGGAGAGAGTTATGGGAACTGAAAGGCTTTTCAAAATAATAATAGAGGAGAACTTCCCAAATCTGAAGAAAGAAATGAAAATAAATATATAGAAAGCCAAAAGGACACCGAACTACTTTAATGAAAGAAAAGCCACAGTGAGACAGATCATCATAAAACTTCCAAGAACTCAAGATAAGGAAAAAATAATGAGAATGAGTAGAGAAAAGAAACAGATAACCTACAAAGGAAAATCCATTAGACTGACCTCAGATTTTTCTAAAGAGACACTCCAGGCAAGGAGAGAATGGAGTCATATCTACAAAAAACTCCAAGAAAAAATGTGCCAGCCAAGAATACTCTACCCTGCAAAGCTATCCTTCCTCTACGAAGGAAAAATTAGAACCTTCTC